>JASANC010001280.1:0-17120 GCA_030248135.1 Theristus sp. LFF4_11 | reverse complement strand
GTACTTTTTTGCAGCAGTGACTGAACTTGCGATGGTCGCTTGGGAAGATGAGCTGATGACGGACGGCGTTGACAGCAACGACAACGTGAATGTGCTAACGAGCCACCAAGAGCAACAATCGAAGCTGCTTGCTCACACCAAGCAGCACTTGGACACTGTTTCGGCGTGCTCGCTAAAAGTTGGGCTATTTCGGGCTGTTTTTGATTGGGCAAAATAAGAAAACACCAGCATCTTGTGAAACAATAAAATACAGCAGTGCAGAACTTGTCCAAATGAACCTTGACCGATCACACAAGCCAATCCGAATGGCCTACCTAATCAGTTGCCCCTATTACCTAATGGCCCACCTAATCTACTGACTCATTCATTGTGTTTCTCTCACCTCTCCAAGATTCCCACTGACCCACCAACATCAATTGGTCTGCAAAAGCGTTGTCATTCCGAGACGAACTTGCTTCCGTCAACATCGTCCGCGACCACACCAATTGTGCCCCAGTTCGACGTTGACACGAATGAGGTGAGTCAGCGGTAGTAACGGCGTTTTCGTTTAGGGCATCAAACTGTGTTTTGAGAGAACAAAGTTGGTTTACTGTTGCTGTTTTTGGGATAAACTCAGCATGCCAGCGTGCTTTTGTTTGGCGGTAACATTGGTTTTGTGTCTTTGCATTATTGCATGAGCATTTTTGCAGAGTTTACCCTGACCATCAGTGTTTCTGCAAACTATTTTCTAACGCGTTTCTTATTGCTCAGGTGACAGTGTACGACGTCCACCAGCAACAGCAGCAGCAGTCACGTGACCCATCGTCGTCGCCGCGCCCTCCGAGTGTCACGAGCAAAACCGCCGAGCGAATACCGGGTGACTCTAAACTCAGCGATTCAGTGACACGCACGATGCATGTGCCCCGTGCGCCGTGCGCCAGTCTGTCGCGCAATTCGGAGTGCGCGAAACCTGCGTGACCCATTGGAGAAAGCGGTTGAATTTGAGACGACCGGAAAAATCATGCCGCAACAGCAGCCTGCGAAAAATGTTGGTGCTTTGATCTTGACGACTGTTGTAAATAGGTCAGATCACGATTTCTGGATCTACCCACGCATTGAGTTTCGTATTACTAGATTAGGATTTGAATTTAAAAACCAGGCGTTCTCATTTTACAGCGCATCGAATGGAACGAGCGATTCGCATTTTCGCTGACTGAGCAACACAAATGCGCAAACGTGGCGTTGTACGCGAGGGTGCCAAAGGAGCTCATTGGGGACGCCGCGTTGCACAGTGACGCTGTTGATAAACCGCATTTGCTCGCATTTGTCAGTTGTTGCTTGTTGTATTCGAACGTAATGCGCTGGTTTCAACAATGGCCGTTGAATTTAGCGCAGGTAACACAGCAATTGAGTTCAGGTTGATTTATTCCAGGTGAGCATTTTCGTGCCGGAGGTGCTGGAGGACTGTTCGTTCACGCTGTCCCACTACCAACAGCAGTCGTTCGTGCTCAGACCGCCCGGCAACACCACCGTGCCGCCGTGAGTCATTTGGTTTTGGTCGAGTGATTATTTGAATGAAAGAACGCTGTTTGACGTTTTTTTTCTGCCGACATGTCTTCAGCAACAGAGTTTGGTGGTACCTTTTGGTGTTTCAAACCGGCGCGATAGCAACAAAATTATGGGTGGGAGTTTGTTTGCAGCGAGTTCGAATCGCTCCGTCGGCATCCCGGTTTCGACAGTCGCCTGTGCCACGGCAGTGTGCGCCTGGCATTCCGATGGTACCCGGACGGTTGCACCACGGCCGACGCTGAACTCGATGAGGCCGTGAGCAAGAGCACTGCGCCCGTGACGTTCGCTGCCGGCTGCGATCCGCCTGACGCCTCACTGAGACAGTGCGTGCTTTTGGGGCGCATTCTACGATTATTCAGTTAATTACGCATTGATAGAGGTTTATAATTTTTGACTTTCAATTGACTTGTGTAATTGACTGTTGACTTATAATTTTACTTCAAGGTAGCTTGGCTGGACTGCTCTTAACGTCAGAATCCATAATGTGTGGCAATATAGCATTTAGCTTTCAACAACCTGAAGAAAAGATTTTTAATAAATGCGATCAAGCGGCCAGTCAAATATGAGAGTGTTTGTTAGGTCGGTGCACGTGCACGCACCAAAATCGTTTCAGGACGCCGAGCTCAACAACGGACACACCGGGTGCCACTGAGACGAGCGGCCACCACTGGCTGAGCATTCAGCTGCAGCATCATTCCAGCGTCGTCTGTCCGCTGTGTCGCGGCAAAATATGGCTCAAATCCGCATTACAGGTTTGCGGCGTTGTGTTAGTTTTTTTGCCAAAAATTTCGAAATTCAAATACAAAAAAGTTTTTTGAAAAATCGAACCTCGCACAGTGATTGCGTTTAAACAGAAATCAACGGTGTTCTAGTCACCAACATGCATCGGAACTCAATAACACAATTGAGTGGTGAATTCGACGACTAAAAATTTGGATTTGTTTCGACGACTGAAAATTCAGATTTTCTGTTGGTAAAAAACCGGTTTTTTTATTTTTGGCCAGAAAACCGGTTTCTTTTGCGTGCCATCCCAGTCATTGTGCCACCCCACATGATGTGCATGTAGCTGCCATTGTTTTCAGTGCAGCCGATGCGCAGTGGTGGTGCACGCGAAGTGTCACAGCCGTGCGACGCTCGCTGTGCTGCCGTGTGCTGCCGGCGCTGCAGAGGACGCAGGTGCAGCACAGGTATGTTCACTGGGGCGTCTGCTGCTGTGGTGCATCTCGTAAGCTGATTCACAAACGAGTCAACGTTATCTGAACACGTGATTTCATGCCGCACAGCACAGTACACAAACACAACACACTCGCGATATGTGCTGGGGCGGCACCGTTCGGTAGTGAGTTTGCTGGTGGCCTATGCGAGGTTAGATGGAAAACACGACTTACCATGCGCAATATTCAGTCAGACAAGGACAAGGCCTTCAACTGCAGACAGCCCCGTAAAAGTCAGTAAACACACCAGTAAAATCACAAAGCAGCAAAACAATTGAAGGCTTTGCGGCCGGCCGCTCCGTTGCACCCAGTGATGAGCTCACCACAGTTGCAATCCAATGTTGCCCTGTCGAATGTGCAAAATCCGCCGGACAGTCGCCGTTGGCGTTTGCAACAAAAGTTGGCCGACAAAATTCAATCGACTGGCATGCTGTTGAGGAGACGCAAGGCTGGACAGACTGCGGCCGAACAGCAAACTGCGGGCGATAGCACGGTCGCTGACAGCATTTCCAGTGGTGGGGCTGCAGTCACTAGGCTCTGTTTCTTATAACCTGTCATTTGTTGTTCTGTTCTCGATTCGTTCTTACATTTGACTCCCGGACAACACAGTTTGCTTTTTCTGCGATGAAAACTGTTTCCAATGCTGTTTTGTATTCACCACCGCAGCTGCGAGTGACGAGCCGGAAAGAATTGAGATATGATTGAAAGTTGGCAAATATTTTAAAAGTTGTTTCGTGGTAAGCGGAAAACTCGTTTCAGAGCAGTTTTGGTGATGGTGAAGGTGTTTTTTGATGTATTTTCTGACTTTGTGGCCTTTCCTTTAGTTTAGGACTCATTTCGTCTCTCTACCACCAACCCTGTATTCTGCTGGTATTATTCTCCTGTGGACAGTGGTGGCGTCGCTTGTTTTTTGTACAATTTATATTTGGTCGTATTTTTTACCAAATCCTTGCAGGTACTCCAGATGAGATGGCGATGCGCGAACTGTTTGCCTGGCCGGGCGATCAAACGCAGACGCCCGGCAGTCAGGTGAGAAGAATTGTTGGTCAGTCAGCAGTTGCTGCACTGTCGATGCATGCAAGTTGTTGCAAAAAACAAGCAATCCGACATCGCAAAACTCGCCGTTTTCAGCCGTCGACAGCGACCGCAGACGAGCTTGCTGGCTGTGCGGACGAAATCTTCGCGCAAATTCACAAGGCGTCCGTGAGCTCTGTTGAGGCGCAGTCGATTGCAACGCCACCGGCTGCTGCGGGCGACGACGCGTTCCAGGCAGCCTCTGAATCGCAACGCTCAGCGTCCGTCCCGACACCGGCAGCCGGCACGGCCGCAGCACCGGTCGCAGCGACCTCGATGCTGTCAGTGACGTGCCTTGAATGTCTTGCTTGTGTTCATGTTCCTGTTTGCACCTCACGTGCCCGCTATTCTTCTTGCCTTTGGTTTGCGGCCACCGCTGCGTAACGTTGATTTTGAAAAAAAACTGATAATATAAACGTCCAATTCTAGTTCACCGTACTACCATTTTGTTCACAGCACACTGTGTAAGGAATTAGTGTTGCTTGACAGGTACACGCCCGGCGGCACGTACAACGAGCACGTGATCAACGCTGCCAAGTCGCTCGGTCGCGATCTGTACCCGCACCTGGCGCCGGACGATCGCAAGGACAAAATCAACGAACAGGTTGCGTCACTTGCTCGCTTGTTGATTCGCTTGAAAAATTCCATCGCAAGCTGACCGGCTAATTCGGAGAAAGCTGGTCAGTCGCTGACGGTTGACTTCAACCGTGGTGACACCAGACGTCAGCCGCGATGACATTTATCAACTGTCTGTCATTCGTGCGGCTGTTTGCAGATCGACCGTTTACAATGTGAGATCGACACGGCCACCCGTGAGCGGATGCAGTGCATGCAGCGGCTGCGTAGGTTGGCGCCAAAGGATCCATCGCGGGCACAGGCCACCAATGAGCTCAACCAAAAGGATGACCGTGTACAGGTGCGTCTCGGCTGCTTGGGGCACTCGCGCCATGGCATTGCTGGCGTAAGGGACATACAAGCAACTATGGGTGTTACGAACGTTGAGCGCGCTGGATGTTTTGTTGTTTTCGTTGATTTTGACATGAAAACAAGTGTCCTCGTGTTCGCAGTCGCTGGCGGTGCTGATGTTGCACTACTGCTCCGGGCTGCAGCATTGTATCGATCAATCGGAGCAACAACAACAAAAGCAACATGAGGACACACAGCACCGAGCGCACGCTCAGACAGCGACGGCTGGCCATGGGGATGCAGCAGACGCGGCCGCGCACAGCGTGGTGCCCGTTCGGTCAGCGCGCCGGCAGTCAGCTGCGTCGTGTAGCTCATCGTCAACGAGCGGCCCCACGAGTCCTGCTGCTAGTGTCGGATTCGATTCCGACCGCGAGCACGCGTCCACCAGCAACGAGCAGTCGCCCAAGAAGAACGCACGCACCAACGATCAATGCTCCAATGGTGACAATGGCACGGAAATACTGCAAGTCGTGCGACGCATGTCTGGTAGCCAGTGATGAATTACAAAACTGCTGTTGCTAGTTTGTTTCGGCTTGCTGTTTGTGTTTTTTTATGTTGTTGTCTGCAGTGTGCTTTACCTGGCATGTCTAGTTTCGGGGTTGTTCGATGAAATTGTAATAACTGAAAATTTCCATAATAATTTTTCACCTTGCCTGCATCGCTCATCTCGTCCGCATGATTTTTGTGCACTTCAGTTTTATACATTTGTCGTTGTTCAATTTTGTTTTTCACGAGTTCCGCACAATAATTTCGAATAGTCGTTAAATGTCTGCCTTTTTCGCCGGATTCTGTAAACCGCATGGCCATAACCCACCCAGTCACGTTTTATTCCTTGTGTAGCACTCGTTTGTTTTCTTGCCAAAAGTTCAGTGATTCCTGTGCACCCCAGTTGGCTGTTTCAAACGCACTCGTTCTATGCCAAGCTCCAGTTCGACCTTACAAAACGTACGTTGTCGGCTCATTTCTCTTTTCATCTGATCTATTTCGTATTTACTTTTCTCCCGCACCAGTTTTGCGGTTCTCCAGTTCCAATGGGTAAAATGTTGCACTGTTTCAGATTTTTATGGTAACACATGTGATTGATCTCTATCCAGTCTTTGATATTTGGTCGTTTCAATCAAACCACGTTTGATATTAGATTCTGTGTATGGCTAATTGTTACGGATGGCGAGAGATGTGCTTGATAATAGGATCGTGTATTTTTTTGAAATTTTGTAGTCTGTCGCTGGTTGAGCGGAACTGCAGTCTGTTGTTGTGTGAAATGCCAAAAACATATTTTCATACAGTTTCGTGCCGTCTGTTTTTTTACTGTGGGTGTAATCTCATCTGAAGCTCTTAAAATTACAGCAGTAGTCCTTTTCAAGCTTTATGTGATCGGTGAATGTTCAGAGTTCTTCAGAATAACACGTCCACCTTGTCGATAAAAATTACTGGATTTTGTTTTCTTGTTCGCATTCTATGACAATTGTTTGTTGATTCAAACAGAACACAAAGCAGACTTCACCAAATGGCTAACATCATCGTTTTCGAGCAACCACAAAATCATTGAACGTTCATTTTGTGCTCTATCGCTTTTTGTTTGTCAATGACGAATAGCATGAGACTGGCGAGAAGAAACAGTTTTGTCTATCACGCTTCTTCTTCGTCAATACCATCTCTGAAATGCCCTAAAATTGATGATCTTGTGCGCATTTTGATTTTGAAACAATGGCGCTTTGACTTTAACGCAGCCTCTGGTCTGGTCATTTACTTTTGCAAAACTGAGAACAGTTAAAAATGAACAGGAGGTTCCAAAAGTTTGTTGAGCGGTTCTTGGTTCGCCAAAAGAGTCAAACGAGCTTTCGTGGATTCATTGATTTCCGGTGACCACAAATGCGTCAACCAACCTGTCCGTCGAAGTCTGCCGAACAATGGGGGTGCCGACTTTTTGCCGAGTCTCAGCGCTTGCATTGGGCCACGTTTCCCTGAAGCATTCATGTATTGACCATTCCACAATACCTCGCTCAATTGTTCGCTGCACTAATTTTCAACCTTTTCTGCTCATGTAAGCTAGTATGATTGGCTGTATTCAGCTTTTCTGATACGGCTATACTCAACAAATGGTCCAGCCCACCGGAACTACTCTGCGAACTGTGTTCTTCGATGTCTCACAATCCGAAACTAACCAAGATTCAATAAGTACGAGTTCAATCCCCGCAGGTCACTGAGCGCACGACGTACCACTTTCATGTCGTTCAACGCATAAACCAGTGGACCATCACTGTAATTGAGGATGGATTGATTTGCCGTTTTGCAGTGCAGGTTTTCAACGTATTATTCTACAACTACAGTCAAAATTGTAGAAATATGACAAGTTGTGCGGTTGAATCTGGAACAAAGATTGGCGACATCGAGTTGGAATGCTCAACCAGTGAGCGCAACCCAGAAGGAGCCAATCAGCTGATGACTGCTGATTTACGTTTCTGATGCACATGGAACATCGTTCGCTTCACTTACAATCCTCGGCCTCTGGCCAGCGCTGGTTGCGTCCAGAGAGCCGCCGTCAGCCACAGCGCCACAATCGCACTGCCGTACACCATCTTTGTCGACAAACGAATCATTTTTTATGATTTTGATATTCGCTCACAGCTTTTCTGAAACACTGCATTTATCCGGTTACGCTGAACCAACCAGAAAACTCGAAACAAAAAGTCGTAATCAAAAATCGATCGGAGATTTGTTTATACCGCACAAAGCTCGCGCCTTTTGTCTTCGTGCGGTGCGAAAGGCCCGGCGTGCACGTGCGAATACGATGTGTGTGTTTAGGCAAAAATCTCATTATCGACTTTCAGTCGTAAAAAATGAGAATCGTTTTTTGTGGGCGCGCTTTGTGAACAAAAATATAAAAAAAAACTGAAACCTGGGCTCCGCCAAAGATTGCTTTTATCTTACGCGCACGCGCAAACGCAATAAACAGAAATGGTGAGTGTATGGAATTAGAAAGCAACGAATGGATGGATGGACTGGAGGTGGATGGATGTAACGGTAATCTGTATGTACAGTATGTACAGTCGCAATGTGCCGCACCAAGAGAAGAAAAGTAGAAAACTACTTTTTAAACCGAAATGCCGCTTGACAATAGCTTCAGTTGTCTTGCGTGCAATTTTGCAAAATCACACACTTGTGACTGAATTCAATAGTAACAAATAAGTTCGTGATCGTTTCATCATGAAGTTTCAGAGACTTTTCAGAAACAAAAGCAAAATAATACAGTGTAATGTTATTAGCATGAATTAGCTTATTACATTTGCCAGTGGATGAGACAGACGGATTTATGCTTTTTCTTGAAAAGACAAATCGCAAAGGGCAGCAAAGTGGTATCGTCATAGCTAAGCCAGACTTTTTTCCTGGGGGATCTGACCCAAACTACCGTCCATTTTTATAAGTGCTGTCAGCGTCATTGATTCACTCTGATGAATATGAATGTCAAACCAAAGCGCAGAGCGCCCCAAATGAGCAGCATTCAGGTTACTGCTAAAAACTGCTCCACCTTCATTTGCTCATCAAAGCAGCTTTTGTTTCATGTAAAACGAAAAAAACAGCAAAAACTGCCGATGCAATCCGACGTTAATTGTAAATTACGGCACGATTGTCGTCTCAGGTGACTTTTCAATCGACACTGCAATCAACCGAACGTTGTCCGGACTCAGAAACAACCCGATTGACCGCCACCGAAAACAAGCAAAGCAGCAACCAGCCACTGCAGCAACGCCCATTGATGTGCGTGCATTTCATTGCAAACGTCGGTTGTTGTGCTCATTCGAGTGCGTGTTTTGATTTAGTGCGACCACTAAGATTTATAGTGCTCTGACACCATGGAAAAAATTCAAAGCACGCAGAAATTTGAGCCGGGGCACATCGAACATGTGCTCCAATGGCATCCGTTTTTATGCCGTGACTTTCATGTAAACGGCAAAACAGAATGAAACAAACGCACGTTTTCTGACGTGAACGTTTCTAAGTGTCGTGTTTTCAGAAGTGTGTTTCGTTCCAATGCTGGTTCCCTGACGGGCTTGCTGCATGATCCTAGATTGCAACCGACCTTCTTCGTGTTTTATTTTACCCACGAAGGTAAACTCACGATTTCAAAATAAGTATTGCTGCTAGTACCACATGTTTCAAGTTCAGCGCAGACTGGTGAGTGCTGTGTGGTTCGCAAAAAAATGAAACTTCAAACGTTGAGCACAAGTGCACCGATGAATTGTATAGTGACACCATCAGACAATCGTGATGCGGTGTGGCCATGCATATAAAACAAATCAGGCATGTCGTATCAGAAAAAACAGTCGTTCATCAAAAAGATACGCAAAATTCAACTGCTGTTATCCCATGAAATGTGTTCAGCTTCGCTAGGAATCACCGAAAACACTTGAGAATCTGTTAAATAAGTGAATTTCATCAAAACAATTGAATTGCTGATACGGTGAAGAATTGGATGATATAGCAAACATCAGTGACCTTTTCTGGGTAAAAATCAGAGCTCAAACGGCTTCAAGGTAAGATCAAAGCACAAAGGAATCCTGAAAAAAAGAAAAAACTCGAAATAAAAAGATAAAGTAGGTCGAGACTAGAGAGTAATGAGCACCAAAGAAAAATGTACCGCTTAATTCTCAAACAAATTGGATTGAATTGAATATAAATTGCTAACAAAAACCATACAAACGTGTTTTGAATCGACTTCCTTGTCACACAGTTGAGTACCTCAGAACATGTGGAACTCACACAGAAAGCGTGCACCACAGAACTATCAAAAAGCAGCCACAACGGATAATTGGTTTGGAATAGCTCACAAAGTTTCAGAATCACAAATACCCCAACCGAATGCTGCTTTGACAAAATTTGTTTGTAATTTTTTTCTTGGAAATGGAATTATTCGTAGTGATACAAAAGAACGGTGTTTTAAAGCCACTGTTGTAAATGATGTTTTTAAATAAAAAAACTTCCAAAAAAATGAAGCATTGCATTAGTAACAAAAAGCACTAGTAACCTCATTATCAAGCTCCCGATTTTGTGAGCAAAATCTTTAAAAAATAAAAACCATGAAAAACGTTTCTCACAGAGAAAAAATGCACAGAATAGTCGAGAAAACAATTCAAAATAGAATTCAGCTCAATTAAAACGATCATCTATCAGACGACACTTTCTGACACACCAGCAGTTGTGCTCGGTTTCCACAGTCCAATCGTGGTGTCGCTGAAATGAGGCCACAATGATTATTTGGTGATCGTAAACTGAGATGTTATCCGAGTGAATGAAAACTTTTATTTGATTTGAGTTCAGCAGCTCAGAGTTCAGATCGTTAGCGCATTTGCATTGCCAACACACGTTGTTTCAGGTTTACGTCCCTGAACTCTAAATAAAGGATGCCAGTGCGGTCGGACATCCAATCATCATCACGCGATGAGACACAAGAGCAAAGTATTCTCTGTCAAGGCCAGCATTTCAACAGCGCTGGTCTCAACACCGTGTCACAACACAGTGCGCCTGTGCTTGTTTGTCCATGTGCATTGTCAGAGCGAACTGTGTTCAACTCGACGCCGTTCTGTACATTTTTCTGGGTTTCCCTGGCTAACAACATCCCCTGCAATCAAGCAACGACTTCGCCAGCCCGAGCATGAGCACCAACGTTGACGCCGTGAACAGCAGTTTGCCATTGTTCGCCAACGCGTTTATGGCAGCGCCGTGCGCCCGAATGTCGTCGGTCGGCTGCAGATCGTCGCAGTTCCACAGTCTGAGGGTGCCCTCGCGGCATGCGGTCGCAATCTGCGCTGCCGCATTCGGTTGCCCGCCAGTGGGCGCGCGGCACATTGCCAGGATCCACGCTCTGTGCGCCTTGTAGACGATGTCCACACGGCTGCACGTCGCTAGATCCCATTTCATTAGGTTCTGAAAAAGACAATGAAACAATCAAGCAGTCAACGCGGTTTTATTCTAATATTTTAATGGAAAAACTGAAATACATTATCTCCATTGCATAATGCGAAATAGAACTTGAGAACAACGCACATCATGTTGTCCGGCACTCTGGTCGGCGCTGCAAACGACCAATCAGCTTGATGCCCACAAAAACATCTAAGCAGTCTGTTTTTGGTCACAATATCCACTCTGACCAACCTGATCCCTGCCGGCGCTGAACAGCCACTGTGCGTCCGTGCCATCAGCTGCGTCCACAGCCAACAGTGACGTCACGCCGTCGTAGTGCGGTGGATCGAGCTGCGCATCCGGTGTCAGTTGGTATGGAACGGTCAAATCTGAGACGATTAGTTGGCATTGACATGGCTTGCGATTGCGAGTAGTTCAGTTTACCAGTAATTTGGCGGTACACTTACTATTCGGAATGGTGTAGCGTTTGATGGTGTGATCGCGACTGCCCGTGAGCAACCACTGCGCCGGCTGATTGCGCACGTCGGTGACACAGCAGCACGTGACCTCCGAGCGTGCGCTGCTGGTCGCATTCAGCAAGCGGCCGTGCTGCGCGTACGTGTTCGTTCTGAAAGCAGTCGCACATGATTTCTAATAATATACTCACAATCACAACGTCACTTTTTAATCAATTGTGAAATTGAAAAGTGAAATAATAGTATAAGCTTTTCTTTAAGACCTGCGACTCAATGCGGTTGTGGACGTGAAAGGAAACTAGTTTCAATCTTTATGTGGTATGGTAATTCAGAATAGTCTAAGTGACCTGGTCTTATTTAGTGGACTCGGATCACGTCACCAATTTTGAATTCCCGCGTCGCGCATGAGACTGCTTACCCATCTATGCGCGCATTGAGACGCAGGACCAAAATCAAAGATACTACATATGGCGTTACTTTGGTCTGAATCTCCACTGTGACACCCTGTTGCCGCCGACAGTTGTCAGCAACTGATCGGTCAGCGCGCCGCCCACCGATGATGCGCCTGAGAGAATGATCGCATTCAGATGCACCTCGCGCGGCGGCAGTGTGATCACGCGGTTGCTGGTGGACGCAAAGTCTGCACCGTCAACGCAGAGGCCGGTCGAACTGAAAATATTGCGCCGCTGAGTCGCGTTGGCTGACCCATCATAAGAGCACGGCTCTTAGACGAATAGCGAAACTTTCGTAGTGTCTGTTCAGATACGAATGCGCATTTGCTGTCAACACGACGTTTCAGGATTACGTCCCTGAATGCACAGGATGCCAGTGCGGTCGGGCATCCAACCATCATTACAGGACACTTGAACGGGAATCGAACCTGGAGTTGACCCCTCGAGCCACTGCGCCATGCACCGCGCATGCAAAGACGCTGCTTACTTGAGTGTTGTGACGCAGCTGGCAGTACGACTGTCCCACAGTCTCACTTGCGCGTTGCACATTGTGTAGAACAGTGCTGGCTCGGACGGAATCAGTCGCACGCCACGCACCGAGTTTGGATGCGGCCCAAACGAATGGATTTCGCTGCCGCGGTGCAAATCCCACAGACGACACGTGCGGTCTGAATTGAAAACAAACACTGGACAGGTTGCGAGAAGTGAACGCGAATTCAATCAGGTGCGAGAAACGTGTGGTCAGGTGAGATTGACAATTGTTGCGTTAAGCATTGCCACCAGTTTTCAGCAGCAGAGAGCACAAGGCAGCCCACGAACCAGTTGAGCCAGAGAGCATCAGCAGCTCATTGGCGTCCACAGCGAGCACTGCCTGCGAGTGTCCCTCTGCGATGTGCGCACATTTCAGCGCCCATTCGCTCGGCTGCGAACGGCCGTCGTAGTCACTGATGATGCCAAGTTGGCTGGAAAAGGTCAGAGAAATTGCTGGTTTTGGGAAGTGCACAGTCGAATGCGGACGCCTTTTCACTCACTCATTACTGACTCTCGACTGTCCTGACCGTCAGGCAACGTTGAATGAAGTAAATTATGTTCAATTCGTATTTCGTTTCGAGGTCGAAATATGCAATACTGGTTATGTATCAAAATTGACAAGGTCGAAACCAGCAAAATATCAGTTAGCCCGGAGAAAAGGCATTCAACTGCAGCCGCGCCTCCACTTTCATAGCACTCGTCGTGGTTCGGTAAAAACTGTGCAGTGCAGCTCACGTTTGTTCAGCAATCGGCTGATCGTCCGTCAACCGAGCGAACACCGATCGGGCGTCTGTCGAGCGAGCGAGCACTGAGCTGGCAGACTGCTGCTGCGTGTTGCAATCCCCATTCGCTGAAGGCGCCGCTGCGTCCGCCAGAGCACTGCGATCGTGGCCAAACATTATGCATCAGTCAACTGATTAGCACAAAACTAAAATTAGAGGCCACACCGCACACCGTGCAAGAACAATGAGATGGAGAGAGCACGTTTACATAAGTTGACAGCGAGTTGCGCCGTTCGTGCAGAGCACGCCTCGATCGCAGTGGCACCGTGGCAGCGTACCTTCTCGACGTCGTGTGTGCCGTGCGCTGCCTCGACAGCGAGCTCGTGGATGCGTGCGTCTGCCGCGCTCGCTGCGACCGTCGCAACGGCTGCGGCGTGTGCGCGTCGAACGTGCCCGTGTCGCCGGCCACCGCCGCAGAGTACGGCCGGCTCTGTGGCGTTGCGGTGCTCGTGTCGTCAGCAACGCCGCTGATTGGCTGCTGTTGTTGCTGTGCGCTGCGTGACTGGCCAATGAACGAACGATGACGTCGCAGACTGACGGACACGTCCGTGATGTTGCAGTTCGGCTGAGTACTATTCTGAGTGGGTGTGTCGCCGAGCGTGGGCATCATCTGGCCTGCACGCGGTTGCTTCGCAGTGGCGGCGCTCACAGGCAGCCGCAGCGCGTCCCGCCACGCGTTCATGCAGCCACCGTTGCTGTTGCTGTTGTTCAGTGACATCGCGAACACTGGCGGACTGCACTCGAGTGAATCGTTCATGGTGGTCGAGTCAGTCGAAGAACTGTTGTTAATAAAAGAAGTGGCCGATTCGGGAAAAATATTGTGCAAACGATTACCATGTAGAGTGATCAGGTACCGAATGTACTTGTATTTTATGTTATGACAGAGTGCTTGTGGTTTCTAACACTACTATATATATTTCTTTGAAAAAATGTGACATTTGTTCTGTGAAACTGTAGCGGCATTATTTATGAGGAAAGTCAGAAGAAGCAAAAGTGACGAAGCCAGGAGACAGATCAACAGCTGCACACGCACACAGAGAAGCACTTCAAACCCACTGGAAAACTTTTAATTGGTTTGACACATTGTTACAAGAATACCATCCAAGCAAAAAGCACCAACCCGAACTTCGCGCCGGTCGCGGGCATCGAGTTCTGTCTGGCCGCAAGCGGTGGTAAACTGTCGTGCAACGAATCTGACGAGGCCACCGGCGTCACCGGCGGGGGTGGCGGACTTCGATGGAGATGCCGTTTCGGGGGTTTCGGGGGTGGAATGGGCGCTGTGTTCGCGTTTGCTGTGTTGTCAGCGAGCGCAACCAGTGGCGCCTCTGGCGAGCACTCCCTCGTGCGAGAGGCACACTCGGCAACAGGCTGCGCTTGCGCGGGCAGGGTGGCAGCAGTCGAGGGCACGTGCTCCACCAGAGTGGGCAGAGCGTCCAAATTGGTGGAGCCGGTGCTGTAGAGCAGCGCGTTCGGGCGCATTGACGCAGCTGCTGACTGCGAGCAGCCGGCTGTGCTGTCCGAGAACAACAGCTCGTCCGGGGTGGCTGTACGACGGCGCGCTTTCGCTGGAAAAACACACGCTCGTTTGCAGTGAATTGCATTCGGCAACCACCCTTCAGCGGATATAGAAAATCTGAGGTACCGAACCTGATGGTTTGCTGTGGGCAGGGGAGCTGAATGGGCTGGACCTCGAGCGGGCCGGAACCCTCCGAACGAGAGGGCGGCCGCCTCAATCGCCTGTTCTGCCCGACGCCATCTCATTTGTATTTCTCATTCTCAATGTTTCTCGAGCACTGACCTGCACTGCCAGTGGGCGAATGCGAACCGGATGCCAAATTCGCCGTGCTTTTCGAGTTCTGCTCGGACTTTTGCCAAGCAGCGGTTGGCGCCAACAGCAGCGGCGACAGATCGGAGCTGCTCTGAATGACCTGCTGCAGCAGTTGCCCCTGCACTCGTGTTTGCATCTCCAGCTGCTTGTAGCGCGCGTCGTATTCCTGGTGACACAAACGAAAACGGTGCAATGCAGATAACAAATTGATAGAACAACCAAAAGCGACTGCAAGCAATGCCATGCATTGACGGCGATCATGTGAAGTTTAGCTCCAATAAAATGCGTCAAATGATGGTCTGATGACGGGTGTTGTTGTGCAACGTGTAAACTGCACGATCAACAGCAACGTGACCACTGCACCTTGGCCTCCATTGACTTGTTCGCCGCCAGCAGTCCCTGTTCGATGCAGAAACTGTAAAAGTGGTGCAGCAAGTATTTCGCCTCGGCCACATTCCTGCAGCTGTCCAGCAAGCGCTCCCCGACGGCGCACGGCGCTGACGCTGCTGCCGTTTCCGACTCACTGGCGCCACTCTCCTAAACAACAACAGTCAATGTTGAGGGTGAGCATGATGCAATGCAAACTGTTACAAGCACACATGTGCGACGGTGTGGTGAGCAGCCGCAAATCTAAAAAAACGCATACCGTATTACCTCTAATAAACCCCCATGGGGGTTTATTTCTTCAGCGACTTCTGGGGGTGGGGGTTTATTTTGGGGGGGGGGCTTTATTTTGGGGGGGGGGGTTATTTGGAAACCATTTTTAGGAGTGGGCAAAATGGCAAAAATACCTTCCATGGCAGGAAGGAAGTCGCAGAAACTTCTATTCTACATAGAAATTTCCTTTTACAACAGCCTTTTGTAATGAAATTACCATTAACTCATCCATTTGGGGCCTTTGGTAGCACAATTTCATCATTTTCACTGCAACCAGCCACTGAATTCGCTGGGTATGTGTTTCAAACAGGTTTCAATAATCCCCCATGGGGGATTATTTTTTGGGGGGGGGGGATTATTTGGAAACTTGTCGAGGGGGTGGGGGTTTATTTTTTTGGGGGGGGGGGTAATTTTGGGGGGGGTTTAATAGAGGTAATACGGTATTCACCGTATGACGGCAAACTCACCACGTTTCTCTACACGCACCGTTTTTGTACGGTTTGGTTACTAGCTTCAGCTCTGACACGTTGTTTCCTGACTAGTTTTTAAATTTCACGTCATCATCTCACCCGTTTTCAGTATTTCAGCAATGCAACCAAACACCATCAACCACCACCTTTGCATCATCGACCAGCATGATTGCGCGCTGTGTGTCAGCGATTTGCTGCTGCAGATAATCGATGTTCGCGTGTATGGTGGTCGTCTCGTTGCTCAGCTCCACGCGCGCCTCGTTTGTCGTGGCCAATCGCAGTCGCTGACGCACTTCCTGGAGCTCAGTGCACGCCGCTTCGCGCAGCTGAAATAGAGGGGAAAGGCGAATGAGATCAATTAGCTGCAATTAGGGTTGGCACAGGAAAAAACCGGTTTCTTTTACGTTTTAAAACTTTTTTTTCAGTTTTTTCCTAAAAAAACGCGGTTTTTTACCTTAAATTTTTTTAAACTTCGTGGTGAAAATCACAATTCTTTGTTTGATTGATAAAATGTAAAATTATATTTTTGAAAAAACGGTGCAGTGAACTGTGTCGAACTGAACTGGTGAAACATCATTTTGCAGAAGCTGTTGTATCAAGGGTCAAGTAAAATACAATGAAGACAAGGTGACTGCTAAAATAAGTGCAGATGCAGACTGATTGACGACGTTGTCGATTTGAAACGGTAACTGATGAAATGTTATTTTTCAAACGCCATCCGCTACCGGTTTCACTTTGCAGTTCTGCAAATCTCGCCCACTAATCGGGGTCAGCTATCCGGTCTCCTTGCAACCGTCCCTCCCACACTTCACACACCTACATGGTCACTACTCACTGCCCAGTCGTTTTCAATTTACCGTATTACCTCTATTAACCCCCCCCAAATAAACCCCCCCCCCAAAAAAATAAACCCCCACCCCCTCGACAAGTTTCCAAATAACCCCCCCCCCAAAATAAACCCCCATGGGGGTTTATTAGAAACCTGTTTGAAACACATACCTAGCGAATTCAGTGGCTGAATGCAGTGACATTGGTGAAATTGTGCTACCAAAGGCCCCAAAGGAATGAGTTAGTGGTAATTTCATTACAAAAGGCTGTTACAAAAGGAAATCTCTGTGAAAAGTAGAAGTTTCTGCGACTGTCTTGCCTGCCATGCAAGGTATTTTTTGCCATTTTTCAACAAACCCCCACCCCTAGAATTTGTTTGTAAATAAACCCCCC
>JASANC010001278.1:0-42829 GCA_030248135.1 Theristus sp. LFF4_11 | reverse complement strand
ATTTCATGATGATTGGCGATATCCATATCAGATTGGAATTATTGTGATCGGCTGTTTCTGCTGAATTCGAACACAGCAAAGACGGTTGATAAGACGAGTAAAGAAAAACGGAGAACATCGATGGCTGGTGCCGTTGGCAGATAAAAACGCCATAATTTATGCGTTTGGTCTTGTTGTTGTTGTTTTTGTTGGTTCCGGTTGTTTTTGCGTACTTGTGCAGATTCCATTCCACCATGGACATCTTCAGAAATAAAGCCAGTTTTATCATCATTTTCTTTCCGAACACCGGAAATGCAGCACAAAAAATCGGCTTGTCTGTTGGCCAGAGGTCAACCAAAACAGACATAACTAAAATTTCAAGCTAAAAATCTTGCCCTGTGTTGTGATTGAACCGAGCCTTCACAATAAAAAATAATAATCGAATGGAACAGAATGCTTTTGCAAATTGGATTTACTAAAATTTAAAAAAATCATTGTTCCCACCCAGACCGCTTGCGTGCCAATTACAGAAGCGGGCACACAGCCACAAATCAGCCGGTTTTTTGTTGCGTTTCGATGACATCGAAGTCAGCTCAATTCTGGCGTTGTGCCAAGTGAATGAAGCGGTGCTGTGCGGTGATTGGTTGTATGCTGCGCGAATGGGCGTCACACTCCGCCCCCTATGGCACATCGGTTCATTCACAAACAGCAGCATTCATTTTTGCTTTTTCTGCTTTTTACGCGGCTATGGTTTTGACCTTGTTCAGTTGCCGATGTGTAATGGTTATTAAAAATGTAAACCCCTACTATTTTCACATAAAGTGTGTATTTTTTGACCACTTCTGCTGCGATTTGCTTTTTTATACGCTGTATGTTCCAGAAATTGCAATGTACACAACTGCAATATACGGGCCTGTTGGCCGTTTGGTTTAAAGTGTCCATTATCACATTGCATCTCAATTCGAGTGTGTGTGTTTGTTGAGCAATTGTTCCAATATCTTCATTCGTTTGGTGTTTCCATCGTATTTTTTCGTGCGCCCGTCGTGTCGTTCGTTATTCAATATCTCTTCGTTGGGGTGGCGACCTTGCATTCATTTTTTAGCATTATTGTGGCAGAGGCCCTCCTGTAGTGTTTTGGTGTAATCTTCGGGCGAAAAACCCAAACACATTCTATATACGTATTGCAACGTTTTATATGGTCTCTATGGGGCATTACATGCGCTGAAGCATAAAAGAATGCTTGGCTGGGGCTGAGGGGTCGTGGTGATATAAGCGCTCGCGTTGAAATGCTGCCAACGCCACTCAATCGGCCCAATGTCTGTTTCTCTCCTCTCTCGTCCAATTTATAAGCACAAGCAATCAGCATTAGACCGACAACCCCCCTGTCCCCTGTCATCTGACCTTTGTCCTGCGCATTGCCACGCTCTGCACCGGTGCGTTTCAGTGTGTCTCTCTAACCTGCCTTACCTGCGTTTTCATTATTATGCTGAAAATTATCCACTTTTTTATCTACCTGGCTTTTATTTGCTGGATTTCGTGTTAATGAAGGTTTTGTGCATCTGCGGTCGAATGCTTGGACAGGATGTGCGTGTTTCAAAGACACGGATTAGCCATTGTTCGCTCTGCTACATGCATTATTTTCAATTACAACCGCGCCTTTGAATGAGTCTGAATCTGTCAACTCGAGTTATTACCTGGCGGGTTCACCTTGATTGATCCGCTCACCATTTGCCTGACACATTTTGCTGCTTCTTATTCATTTCATTTTCATCATGTTTACAGCTGTTTTCAATCTTTGTCCTTTTTTTGAAATTCGAATGCTTGATAACACTTTCACATGTGCTGTCAACTTGAAGTATTCGAAAAATTCAGGTGATTATTTTCGGCACATTTTGGGACAAGAAAAGTCGCCCGTTGAAATCACTCCATTGATGCGTTCAGGAGAGTTGTACATTTTGCCTTTTGTCTTTATGCCTCAGTTTGTTCTTTTATTATCAGCAGAAAACAGACGTTAGCAGAGCTTTCCTGACGACTCGGAATGGCAAAAAATCACTGATTTAATAAATTGTGAAAATGTGGATCTGCTTTGCGACTAACGTGCTCATTTCAGTTTGACGAGTCACACTTTTATTGTCTTTTCTTCAGCACACACAAAGAGACCGAGCACTGCACACAGACCACCGACTCCTGAAGGTGTGGTCTGCGGCTCGTTTTTTATTCTCCCGTTTACTCGAAGTAGAAAATAAATTCTTGAAATTTAACGAGCGTTCTCCCACCGAAATGTGTTTTTTGCGACTGTACGAAACGATGCAGTTGGTGCCAGTTTGTTTTGTTGGTGTCCACATCCAGCACATATCTTTTTTTTGTTTCCAATGAGAACCCTGTTCGTATACAACCATTGGACGAAACAAGAGTGCTGCCACACGGTGCGGTATGAGACAATAAAAGATTGTGAGAACCGATGGCTGAACGCGGAACGCTTTCTTATTACATTGATTGGCACATCATGTGCCCCGCCTTTGTCGTCAACAAACGTGACTTGGCTGCTAATAAAAACACCAGAGCAAGACACATTCGCAATGCATACGATTTCGATGACCCAAGAGCCAACCGAGCCAAACTAAGAAACAAAACGCCCTTTGAAATGCATGGCGCAGTCATACCAAACATCCAGACGTGTTGTGCTGATGTTATGCCAGCTGCGTGTGTGTTGCATCGAAGGTGTTTTGCACAGCTGCCCTGCCAGTGGCGGAGTCAAACGCACATTCATGCCGTATCGAGAGACGCAGACGAGACGTTTTGCCGGTTCTAGGCGTCCAGTCCACAATACCCTTTTGAAATTGCAATTTTCAAGCGAGTGGTCGCATCACCATCTATTGCTGACACCAGAGTGTCGTGTGCTCTGTGCATTTTGCTGTAATTACGATTGCAACACAGCCGGTTGCAGCACAAAGCCTATCAATTTTGTTTTTTAACCAAGAATCACACAGGCGACTGCGCTGCGCACGTCCGGTGCAATCGTTCATTGCAGACTCCATCGGCGCAGGGGGCTTCGCTTGCTTATTGAAACTCATCATCTTAGAGAGACTGAGTGTCGTTCGCGGTTGACAACTCGCAATCACGACAATCGAGCACTGTACTGTTGCGGCGTTGGGCGTGCGCGCCAGCTTCTGTGAGCACCATCATGCTTGTGTTCGTTTCTCTGTAATTATTTTCGGTCACAGTTTCCACATGATTGTTTCTGTGGCTCCAGCATCTGCACACACACATGCGCGCGTTTCCATGCCCGATTTGTCATGTTATCATCTATTCTCTCTCTGAGCTTCCTCTGTGTACAATCTACAGCTTGCGTCAGCACATTCCAGTGGCTTTTCCTTTTGGGTTCAGCCGAAAAGTCGCGTGCAATTTGCGTGATAAACAGAGAGACTATATTTGTGAAAATGAGACTGGTTAGTTGTGCGCAAGAATGACGTTTGCAAAAAGCAACTCAAATGCACCGATAACCATATTTCCACAAGTGACTTCCGTCTTATGGACTGCCCCAATTTTGTGGTTTCCGCGCTATTAAAAATACTATACGAGGTCAAAATTTATTGTTTTCAAAACTTAACATGCGAAATTTACCGATTTTCTTTTGCGGATGTATTCAGTTTACTAAGTTCACTCAGTTTCACCATTTCAGGGTCATACGGTGTGTGCACGCGTGTCTCTGTGTCCGCGCGTTATCTGCCGTTGGAAAACCAAGCATAAACACCACTAAAGACCAGTTCCCAGTAATAATAATAATTCAATTTATAATCATAGTTTCCATTGATAAAACGCAACAATGGCAGCGGAAAACGTTGAGATGGAACAAGTGCCACTGAAATCGGACACGGACAAGCCGGCTGAGGAGGCTGCGAACGAAAGTAGGCACGACTCGTACTTCGTAGGTGCGGTGCGCCGTGCGCTCGCATGCCTGCGAAAAACAGATGACTCTCACTTTAGTACAAGTGTGCTGCATGCACTGACAGACAAGCACTCGCAGACGGACGTCTGTTCGAATGTGCAGTTTTCGGTTTGGGTGATTTGGTTTCCGCTTTTTCGTAAACACACTGGCGTGGCCGTCTAACCGTGTGCCATAACACTGACTGCAGATTCACTGTATCTCATCCCACCAGTCTTGCCACATGCTTTCAGCGACGCACACCGAAACGGGCGAGCCGACCGAGACACCAGAGAAGCCGCCAAAGTCGCGCACTGGATTCGGCCGTTGGTTCCATCGGAGCAAATCTGGAGAACGAAAAGTGGACGACGTACCGAAAGGTGCGTTCAGGGTGACTCTGGGACTATTTGTGCACCGTTTGGTCCCCAAAAATCTAGTTCCTTTGGTTTTATCAAAACGTGAATTGTGCTTATTGCGCAATGTTGGCGTGCCTTTTTTGCCATTCTCATTTGTTCGGCACTTATCAAAGGAGTTTTTTTGTTTGTGCCCTTGATCTCACGTTATTATTGACGGCAATTGTAACCGAGGGGCACTCCAGGAAATGTCAATTTATAACGGTCTTATTGCTTGTGTTGTTCCAATTTTAAGGCAGGTAAAAAGTTGTAAAGAGTATCGAGAACTGTGTTGACTACACGTGTATTTTTGCCATCTGAACTGTGGTGCAAAAATATTCCAGAAAAAGAGCTGATTCCACAGCTGAGTTATGGAGTGTTTCAAGATGTGTGTTTCATTGCTAAAAGTCATTAAAATTCAAGAAAGCAGAACGGACAATTGTGTACACAACTAATGGCTTTCGGAAGTCAGTCAGCGTGTACCAGTTGTTGTACAAAAAAATTTTCAAATGCTTTGAAACGAACCGCCTTTCAACTGTTTCGCTGTAAAACATTTTTTGTTGAAATAACTGACAAAAAACGTAAAAACGAGTAAAAAAACACACGAATGCTGTTACTTCCACTCAGTTTTAGTCTTCTTCAAATTGCTAGGAAGCAATTTGTCGTGGCAAATGTTGTTTTTCGCCACATGTTGATTGATTGATGATTGTTGAGTGCTACTGCAGTGCTGTTTTACTGGCTTGTTCAAGATAAACTTCACGGACTGATTGACTTGCCAGGACAGGAGAAGTTAAACGCGAACGAAATCGTGTTTTCTTTACGTATTTGAGCGTTACATGCACTGTAACTTAAAAAAGTGTAATATGATTGGTGAGATGTGTTTATGTTCATCGCAATCCACAAAGGCTAACAAAAAGGCATATTAAGGCTTTGACGTGCGTAAAATTGCAGATCAAAAATGAACATCAAGAAAAACCTCTTTTGTGTTGATTGGTCACTTTCACAACCATACTTTACAGTTCCGTCAATTAGTGTGCTAGATTTGAACGCCGAAGATGAACTCACGATTCTGTCTGCAAATGTGAATCCTGAACCAAAAAAAGCGCGTTTTCAGAAAGCGACGAGGAGCAAACGAAGGACACGGCGGAGGCAGTGGTGACCACGGAGCCAATTGACACCGGCAACCATCAGGAGCCGAAGAAGCCAAAGAAGCCGATTTGGACGACCTGGTTCGAGCGCAAACCGAAGGCGCCGAAAGCACCGAAGGACGAGCAAGACACTGGCGAGCATGCCGAGGAGCAGCCGCAGTTCGGCCTGAACATGCTTGACCGCGACGAGCACAACATCAACGAACACATCAAGGCGAGGGCACACAGCGTCCACTGAATGAACATTTTACTGAACCAATTTGTGCAACAACATGTTCACTAGAGTTCAGTGGTGGTCGAACACATTGAGAAAGAAGTCTTTCACATACCCGAATATCACTGAAAGCTGGTTTGTTATGCATTGCATGGAAAACAGAACTGACATGAACACAAGAAGCGCAATGTGATCCTGGCATTTCTCTGAAAAAGTGTTTTATGTTTTATGTCAGTGTGCACCAGCAGTCAATCTAATATTTTTTGCACACTCACGTGAAATGAGAAATGCTCAGTCATTCGCTTATCTCATTTGAACGTGGGCAAAACAACACTCAATCAATCAAAAGAAAACGAACGAAGAATAACAAGAAATGGTACGAAAAAACATAAAAGCTGACTCGCAAAATCGTACGCTGTTCGGAAAAGCACGAACGCTGTAAAAGTCGACTAAAACAACGCTCCATGACAATCATTTTACGTTTCTCATTTAGACAACCATTCAAAAAACAGCAGAAGATAGTCAGCGAACACAATGCCAAAAAATAACACTGTTGCGAAGTAAAAAGAGGGAATTTTGAAACGATGAGGAACAGCGGCAAAGAACTTTGAAACAAATTCAAATTTTACAATCACAAAGTCACAAAGTTTCAACACAAACTAACGCGCGTATTTTTGCAGCTGGCCTTCGAAGACGTGATTGCAGAGCCAGACACGAATCACTCGTGGGACTGCGCGTGGCGTCTCACCCACCGCACGTTCACTGGCACCCGCTGCGTCGTCTACAAAGGTCAGTGCACAAAACAACACAAATCCATTCAGTTTTTGATCGGCATTCATTTCCAAATTTCAAAACTTCATTTGTCATTGAACGCCAAAATTCTCACTGCTTCCAGTGCTAGCGTTGCTGCTCGCGTTGCCATGCGCCATTCTCTGGGGCGTCCTGTTTGCGCTGCTTGCCGTCTGCAACATTTGGGCCTGTGTGCCGTTTGGCCGGGCTCTGACCATCCCGGCAATTTGGCTCGCAAAGGTACATCATTTAGTTGGGCTTAAAACGCAATTTGAAAGTTTTTTACGGCTAAAATTTTTTATTAAAACAAACTCAATTACATTTTCATGTTTTTTTCAGACATGGAACTTTTTCATCCGCTCGTTCTTCGACCCGCTGTTCAGATCGATGGGCCTCTGCTGCGGCTCAATCCAGATCCGCCGTTACGGCATCAACAGCGACCACACGGCCGAAATAGCTTGATTGCTTTTGAATGTTCAAAAACACCGAACGCATTCACCGTTTTTCTCTTTGGTCGATATTTATTGTTTTTTGCCAGTCAACATTTTCAAATCCAAAAAGGTCACATAAAAACTCAAAAATTTACACTGTTTTGCAACCTTTAACAGTTTTAGTTTTGTTCACATGTTTTTTTGTGAATCGCGGGGCTGCCTTTTGTAAATCTCCTGTAGAAAAATTCCTGAATTCCTGTGTAGCTAAATCATAGTTCGTTTCGCCATTTATGTATTTGTCGAATGCTTTATGGATCTTTTTTGCTTCAGTACAACCAAGAAATAAAATAAATGCGGTATATGTAAGTCAGTCGAATCTCGAAACAAAAGGGGACAGTAAAATTGTAAAGAGTAGGCGTTGGAAGGAGGCGAGCGAGAAACCTGTCCCTCAGAGTTTGGACATTCGACATTTGGCACGTTTGAAAAAGAAATGTACCAGAAATACTGTTTTTTTGGTTTTTCGTCAAGTACACAGGCTGTACAGACAATGATGAAGAGCATATTATCTTTCTATTTCTTTGCACTTCTTTGCACAATATTGTTACGTTGTAAAATTTCGAAATGTTATTTTATTGTTACTTATTTTTGAAATTCAGGTTCACACGGATTGTTGCATTGTAAAACGGCGAACTGCGTTGGAAATCCAAGTAAAATCAGCAAAAGAATCAGTCAGTTTGCACCTGAATACAACCTTCTGAGCCACACTGTTTGTAAAAGCTGTGTATTTTAATTTGTCTTTTGAACGTTTTGAGCATCCTTCATGTGCTTGTCAGAAACCGGGAGGAAACGTGCAATCTCTATCGTGTGTAGATTATGTCTTAGAAAAAAGCCTAGATGTTTTTCATTTTCTGAAATTGTTTTAGTTGTCGTACATGTACTTTCAGGATGATTAAAAATTCCATTTGCAGCAGCTCTCGTTTTTATTGTCGTGTACACTTCGACTTTCCACTTCATGTTTGTGTTGTTTTCTCAGAAACGAATGATTTTTTCCACAACGCAAACAACTGTCGTTTTTACGCATTAATTGTTTGTGAGGCAATGTATGAAACAAAATCCAAATAAAATTGTTACAAAATCGAACATGAAGAAGTGTTTTGAATGACACTAGAACGCTTTCGTCTTCCAGCCAGCCAACGACGCAGTTGGCTGCTGTTTGTGAGCGTCAGCAGCACTGAGCGACTCCTGCCAGCTAGTTGGCATGTGCTGCTGCTGCTGGATGCGCCATCGCCACCGGTGCTCCCCGAAGTACAGCACAAACATCGACGCACACAAGAACACCGTCCACAAGTTGAATTGCCGCAAATACACCCAGCCGACCGTGGAATAGCCGACCAGTGCCGCACAATGCCCAAGCGCCAATTCGTCGATGCAACGCAGCCACTTCTGTTGGCGTCTCGCTGTTTTTGACGATGTATTCGTGTTTGATGACAGCGTCGCTAGATGGTGCACGTGTCGGAGCGCGGCAACGAACGATTCGGGCGCGAACACGACTATCGTGCATGGCCACGGCATTTTGTGGTAGGCACAGTCTGCAAGCAACACCGTTGTGCATCGGTGCAACATGTGGCAGATCGTCAACTGCAATGCACAACGGATACGTTTTGTTTTACGTATTCGCAGCAGCGTGTGAAGTGAGCGTGCTAAGAAATGCAACACCTGTTCGTACTGGCGTGTCACCAACAAATACACGGTGTCGATCATGGTGTACACTTTGGTGAACAGATACAACAGCAGGTAGAACGGCAACGCGTGGTGCTCCTTGCGCGAGTACAAACTTTCTGCGTGTTTCACCAAATGTGAGCTCAGGCCGCACAGACACAGCAAGTTCAACATGACGCCAACCAGATTGTGCGCTGCGATCAGCTGAAACAAAGTTGCGTCTGCACGGCTATTGGAATATAAGTGATAAGCATTATAATGTTGCACGCTGGAGCACTGTTGCAACCTGTGGAAGTCTGAGAATGGGCAGTTGTCTCCGAAACGAAGCGAGCAACATGACTGCGCTGACGTAGAATGTCACAACGGGCAGCGTCGGCAGTGACAGCAGCATGTCCGTCACGCTGTATCGCTCGGATGAAAACATTTTAAAAAAATAAATAAAACCCGAACAGCAAAAGTCAATTGCCCAATTTTTCAGTTTCTCAAATGTTTAATCAATGGCCGCTTTGTGGTAAGTGATGCGTTGCTAAGTGATTAGCCAACATAGTAACTGGACGTTTTTGTCGCGTGTGTGTTTGAATTTGAATTAACCGAATTTGAAGTTTTGCACAAAACCAATGTTGACCAGCTTAAATCTTTTAATCATAATTGAACTCTTTGATAGCTACTATGAATAAGCACAGTTTCTACTACACATCGTAACTTATATCACACCATTGTAGGCACATTAACAAAGATTGAGTTGTCAGCATAAAAAAATGTCTCAGAATCATGGTTGCTGAAAAAACTTAAAAAGAAGTATTAGCTGGCCGACAAGAACGCTGAACACGTCAGTGTTGCGTGCAAGTAAATCAGAATGTGTTGCACTAGAAGTGGTCGTTGTTGTTGTCATTGCTGTTGTGCTTCCCGTGGCCGCACTTGTCACAGAAGCACCACCACCTGCGCCGGCTGCCACGATCGGTTGATTTTGTTGAATGATCGCCGTTGATGTTGCTTCACCGTTTGTTGCACGATCGTTGCTGTCTGCATTCGTGGATGCAGCGCCGGTTGCAGGTTCCTCTTCTCCAGCGGACACTCCGTTGCCCCCATTGCTTGGTGCTACGGTGTCAACATTGTGCGCTGTGCCAGTCGTTGGCGCTTGCGTAACTGCTCTCGTCGGAACCACTATCGGCAGCCCGTTATGGCCTTTTCCGCTCGATGGGTTCAATGTGGCGATGCTGTTGGTAGTTGCTGACTCACTGCTCGCTGAATCTTCTCGCAGAATTGTGTCAGCTTCAGACACTGTCACATTACAGGGTAGCGCGTAAATAGTGTACCACGTTTTGACAGCTCATATCTCGCCAACCAATTAATCGATTTGGATAAGAATTTCAGGAGTTATTCCTCAAGAAATAACTTGGAGATGTGCATAATTTCAGTACAATCCGACCTAAAGGGGGTTGCGTAACAAGGCCGAAGCCAAAAAAACAAAAATCCTAGTATTGGTATGGCGGTCGCTTTTATAAAATAAAAAATGCAAAAAGCAACTCGCTGCAACGAAAAGCACTTCGGTCAGTCATTCCGGCGGCCACGAATTTCGGACATCTGGGCGTCCCGTGGTAAAAAGAACTTGCTGCGACATGGTTTCATGTTCAAACCACGGAGTATCCGCTAAATCGTTCGCCGGCTGATTCGAAGCTCCACCGACGCACGCCGCTGTGTGACTTGTTAGTGTGCCATTGCAGCTACCACCTGTTCCGTTTTCGAAGCAGTTCTTTTTCACCACAGGACACGCAGTTTGAGGCAAATCAGCAACAGAACCAGTCGCTTCAAAACGATCCACGATGTCCGAAACTCACTGCCGGCGGGATGACTGACCGAAGTGTTTTTGGTAACACGGTGGGTTGGCTCTTTTGCATTTTTATTTCATAAAAAGTGTTTCACGAAGAAAACACGGTTTTCAATTGGTAGACGACTCATGTTGAATTCCGTTACACCATACAAAAAACTTTCAGTTCATTGCTGCTGTGCACAAGAAACAAAAGACGCTTGCAACGTGATATATTTCACGTACCGTCGCCAGGCCAATACCAGGATTTCTGATTTTTCTGGATTCGGCATATACACAGCCCATATTTGGTGGGATTGTGCTGACATTTTGCACATTTCTAAGTTATTCTTCGAGGAACATCTCCTGAAAATTCTATCCAAATCGGTTCATTGGTTGGCGAGATATGAGCTGTCAAAAAGTGGTACTCTACTTATGCGCCACCCTCTAGTTTCAAGGTGAAATATGGCTGCTTTGGACCGGGTAGAGCCAGAATCAGGTGTTTTAGAAGGCACAACGCTTGAAAGGGTCACAACTTCACTGAGTGGTGTTGTGTCGCTTGGGAGGGTCACCGCGTCAGGGAGTGTTATGTCGCTTGTCAGGGTCACCGCGTCAGGGAGTGTTACGTCGCTTGGGAGGGTCACCGCGTCAGGGAGTGTTACGTCGCTTGGGAGGGTCACCGCGTCTGGGAGTGTTACGTCGCTTGGGAGGGTCACCGCGTCAGGGAGTGTTACGTCGCTTGGGAGGGTCACCGCGTCTGGGAGTGTTACGTCGCTTGGGAGGGTCACCGCGTCAGGGAGTGTTACGTCGCTTGGGAGGGTCACCGCGTCAGGGAGTGTTACGTCGCTTGGGAGGGTCACCGCGTCTGGGAGTGTTACGTCGCTTGGGACGGTCACCGCGTCAGGGAGTGTTACGTCGCTTGGGAGGGCCACCGCGTCAGGGAGTGTTACGTCGCTTGGGAGGGTCACCGCGTCAGGGAGTGTTACGTCGCTTGGGAGGGTCACAGCGTCTGGGAGTGTTACGTCGCTTGGGAGGGTCACCGCGTCTGGGAGTGTTACGTCGCTTGGGAGGGTCACAGCGTCTGGGAGTGTTACGTCGCTTGGGAGGGTCACCGTGTCAGGGAGTGTTACGTCGCTTGGGAGGGTCACCGCGTCAGGGAGTGTTACGTCGCTTGGGAGGGTCACAGCGTCTGGGAGTGTTACGTCGCTTGGGAGGGTCACAGCGTCTGGAAGTGTTGCAGATGCTGTTTCGGCAGGTTGTAAAATGATTTCATTGTTGCATGCGCGCCCTGTACAGCAGCACGCTTTTATTGAACCGTTTGTTGTACAAGCGTCACGTCCACTCTTGCAATATTTGTCGGATGTACACGAACGCACATGCACGTGTTCTCGGCCATCCGGAAACAGCTCAGAGACCTGGATAAATATGAAGGTCGTTTAAAAAGTTGTGTTTCTCAACCAATGATGACAATAGAAATTGGAATACAGTGTACCGTAATGCAAGCGTGCACCCCGACGCCGGCCGTGGCGCAATCAATCAGCGGGCCTGGCTCCGTGGTGCAGTTGACGCAGAAGTGACAGGCCGATGGCCGTTGTGGCAAATGGAACTCAGGTTGGCAGCCAGATTCTGAGCAGCAGCAAACGAAATTGCCGTCTTCTCCTTCTGACTCCAGACAGCCGTTCGGTCCCGTTTGGCACTGAGCTTGAGTAGCGCAGGTCCTGGCAATTCTGCCATTGATGCTCGCCTGAAATCAGCCAACTCGCTGTGCCGTGTGTGAACTACTGAGTGCAGTGGTCGTTTGACGGCAAGTGTGCCGGAGGACGCGTTTGCATGCAGCACTCACCATTAAACAAACATCGGAGCCGCTGATAAATCGGTCACACTCAACCATGGTGCCTGCGTCCAGACAGTCATCGCAATAGTGGCATGTCAGGCCGGATGTATTACGCAGGCTGGGTGCCGGAATGGTGACGCCGTAGTAGTTTTCGTTGATGTTGCAGCGATCGCCAGTGCAGCAGCAGAGAGTCAGGCCTGCAGTGGTGGTGCAATAGTTCACACCTGTGGGACAGTCCTCTCGACGGCCGCACGATCGGTGAACAGCAGCCACTCCGGTGTAGTCAATCACCTGAGAACAGCAGAGACACCGTGGTGGTACGAATGACTAACGGAACGTACATGGCACCGCCTTCAACCCGTATGCCCCATACCGTTAGACAAACGTCGTTGCCACTCTGCCGCGAATCACATCGAGTCAGATATCCTTGATCTAGACAATCCTGGCACATGTAACATAAATTTGTGGGCGCGAGAATGCTGGAAACAAGACCACGTTTGCATTAAAAAACCATCGCCATTTGTGATAAAGCATACAGTGTATACGACGTTAGTACAGCACAGAAACCGCCATGAAATGCACGATACCCGTATCCATGTTGTTTCGCTTGTTTATCAATGTGCGTGTTGTTGTTGCAAGCGTCCCCTTCGCAGCAGCACGCAGTCACATCTTTGTCCAAACTGATGCACTCGTTTGCACCATGTGGACACAGTTCACGTGCGGAGCAGCCTCGTGCAATTTGCTTTGCAGTTTTGTTGTAAATCTGCAAACGTTGAGCATCTTACATGCTGCCGCAGTGAATGGTGAACGCTGAGAATGCGATGCTGTCACCGATAAGCAGACATCGGCGCCGGCTTGAGCGCTCTGTGGACCGTCGCAGTTGACCAACAGGCCATCCGTGGCACAATTGACGCACATGAAACAGCTGAGACTCTGTACGTTCGGCAACGGCATCAAAGCCAGCGACAGAATGCACAATGCTGCCATTATTCGTCGCAAACGTGGTTGGGAAAGTTTTAACAATTCACCGGGCATGGTTTGGCGCCTGCGTTGTTTGTTCCACTCCGATTGTCTACCACCAACACATAACATGGGTATTAGTTCTAATCCGAGTGCGCCCATAAATGTTTTGAACTTGGTTACAGTCGCGTGCAACGCGACAATGCAATGCAATGCAATACAAATTGTGAAAATGCTCATCTGGTGGCTTTCTTTTCAAAAGCTTCATTATAAATTTCACATTTGCATCGTTGCCATGACGCCTGACGGTGCTGGCTGCTGGGTTTAAATATTTCGTTCGGCTAATAAAAAACTTATCCAGTCCAGACAGATTTACTCAAAACCGATCACGAAAAAACGTGTTGTCTAAACAACGGCAAATTCGTGTTTTACCGGTGGTCTCATGAAGTTGGAAAATACGCTGAAATTACGATTGATAATTATCCTTGAAGCAATCTGAGTGAAGACAGCAAAAGAAAACTTGTGCATTTTACAGTTCGGGTACCCACATTCCTCAAAAAGCAAACACTAAAAACCGCCAACTTTTTTCGCAAACAAGCATCACAAACTAACAGTACCGAAGATCACGGAACCCCCCCCCCAAGAACGCAACTTCGTGCTACGGATGGAGGGTACACGACACCCCCTCACCCCCTCATTTTCGGTACTGGAAACAAACTATCAATAAACGAGTGTGTTAGTAATATTTAGTATTTTTAGTTTATTCTAAGTTGTTGCAGAAGTCGACTTCAAATTTTTTCTAAGATATTTTCTGCTGAGGCTAAGAACATTGAAATCGTGGCTTTGAACGTTGTTGTCAATACGTTCATAGTTGAAGGTTATAGCTTTTGTGTTCCATTGATTGAAAGTATAACAACACTGCTTTCTGCAATCACGTTTTTGTCGGCTCAACCACTATTGAAAAACGGGAATTAGCTCCCTAGACAACAAATGTGAGCTTGCATATGTAAGCAACTGAAACCTAAAGCTTATCAAGTAGGTACTTATGTGCAATCAGTGTGTGGTTCATCATGGATGTATGACATCTTTGCGAAAGCAAGGTGTTGTGATTGCATTTTCAACTGCAATGCTGTTATAATATTTACCTTATGATATTTTGCATTAAATCAAGTTAATGACGTCAGTTCAAAACAACCATTTTTGTGTAAGCCTGGAAAAACGCTAAAAGTATTGCAGACTGTGTCTCGTTTCAGTCGCTGGCATCAGAAATGGTAGAACACACATTTTTTCATTTGTTCCTTTTTGACACGGTATAAAATGACTCAATTCTGATTGTATGACCTAATTTTTCATGCGCTTGTCGTTCACAACAAACCAGACTTTCCTTTTAGCCGATTTCTTCCCGTAAACAAATGGTGAATGTCGAATCAGTCACATCAAACTGACATTTCAGTGCCTGTACTTTGACAAACGGGCGTTTCTAAAGCAAATGATGTCATTTTAGTGTGGACACGTTTGAATAAATCCACAATAGTTACAACAACAAAACAAATGTACACAACAAAATGTGAAGAAGTCAATGTAATTTGCGAACGATTTTTTCGAATAAATCAAAAAGGACCGTTCGTGGAGGTGTACCAGTCAGATGATCATTACAGCGGAGGAATCAATGCAGGAACTGAAGATTGATAAAGACGTGACCATGGATATGACGAATGCGCAAATTGTGGCCAGTTCACATGAACACAAGTCACCGCAATCTTCATCAAAACCGCAGCAGTCGCGGTCAAAGATGGGCAAAAGAACTGAAAATGGAATGGCACGTCACAAAAACCGAACGGTGCCGACTCCTTTGATTCCGGACATCATCATTTCGTCGGCCAGTGACTCAGAAGTCTGCGCAACAAGCACTACTGCCACTAGACAGAGGAGCATCACTGAGGTGAAGCGAACATCGCGTCGTCAACAACTGAGAGAACGCAGGAGCCAGTCGATGATTCAAGTTGGTCGTTGCACCGCTTTCAAGTCTTTGCTTTTTCTATTTTTCATTCATTTATCGACGGTTGGATGTACCCAACGCGTTTCGTCCCAAACTTCGTTTCTAATTCTTAACACGAGATACTAACGCGATAGATCGTGCTGAGATTTAACGCGATAAAAACCGTGCCCGCCGTTGTGGGTTGACACTCACTGCCATTTTAATTGCAAATAGAGTTTGCTTATCATTTTTGGTTGTTAATTTCTCGTTCTAGATGAATGCACAAAGTGTAGAATAATCGGAAAGTACATAGAACTGGTTTTTTTGTGTCTGACATGTCTTGCCAAAGGAGGCCACACGTTTTGAATAATTTCAAACCCACAGAAGTTTTAGATTACCTAGATTTTTGTAGGCTTAAAAGTTACCAACTCTGAAGTCGAACAGAAACATGCAGCCTCAGTGTCGCTAATTGGAATTTCTCTTCGATAGGAAGTTGTAAGCTATTCTCGAGCCTAAATTGAAGGGTATAAAAAGAATCCATTAACACGTTGATTTGTGATTCACGTGCACATTTGTCGCTAATGGATCTGAACGTGGAAGACGCCAAACAGAATCGTGAGTTGGTTGCTTGTCCTCAAATCTGATGTGATTCTGACACAACGAAGGTTTAGTGAGGTCGTTTATCACAACAGTTTGTATGCTGTAGCAAGCGTTCGACAGCACTTGGCAGACATGTGGGTACGTGCATTGAATCAAATGCAATTTTAACTGCATATTTTTAATGTTTTTAATTTGACACATGAGAAGGAGCTTTTTTAGAATATGGCTCGACTGACGGCGAAGCAGAAGCAGATCATTGAGAAGACCTTCGCCCAGCTGTACGACGATAAGACCAACGGCGTATCCGTGTTCATTCGGTTCGTAAACGCATAGTTTTCAAACATATTATATTCTTCCACAAAATGAAATTACGACTATCAAATGTAGTATTTGATACATGTGGCACAACTAACATCAGCGCAACACGTCTGTCTGTCTGTACACAACTTTCAGTCACCGCCACTACTAGAAGCTTCTAGCAGTTTTTTGGGCGATTGCAACCGACACTAATTGCAGGCTATTTTCGGAGTACCCTGAATACAAGGACCTCTGGCCGCAGTTTCGTCCTGTGCACGACTCGGTGCTGATGGGCGCTCCGCAACTGGCCACCCACGGACGCATCTACCTAGACGGACTCTGCCACATTGTCGGCGCATTGAACGATGAGCGAGCACTCGAACAGCAGTTGAAACGAATCGCAAGCACGCACGCACGCAAGCACATCACGAAGGCACATGTCCTGGTGAGTGCTCACTCTTGACAACATCGATTGACGGCATAATTCGGCAATACATTTCTTGCGGTCAGCTCAAACTGGCGCTGATTACCATGTGCGATGTCATTTTTAGGGCTATTTCCAAGCAGCAGCCGTTTTCTGGAGGTATAATAACGAAACAATTTGGTACGAATTGAAATGGACCTCATCACTAAAATTTCAGCACATGGCACACCCGTTTTTGGAGACGTTACGTCAAATTCTACCGGATGGATTGGACAGAGAGACAGAAAATGCCTGGAGCTTGTTGTTCGAAATTATCGCCGACTTGGTCGAAACATTCAAACCGTAACTTCACAGTTTGACAACACATTTTTCAGCAAAAATAAGTTTTTGTGATACTGCATTTTTCATGTTGTTGATAATCTGGATGTACTATATTGATTTTGCATGATTTTGTTGCATGCTATCATTTCTACACAACTTTCAAAGAAAAAGGACGCGGCGGAAAACAAGATTTTCAAAAGAAGGCTGAACAGTATAATTTGATTCTAAAAACTCTTTCAGCATTATACGTACGTTTAAAATAACTACTGAAAGTCATGGCGCAAAGATAAAGATTTACTGCAGAAAACATGAGTTTGATGTTTGCAGACAGTTTTCGAATTGTAATATAAAACGATAATCTTTTGCCGGGGTGCAAAGCCGGTGCGGGCTCAACGCCATTTACTGGCATCCTGTTGTTTGTCTTTATTTTTTCAAAAAGGAAACATAAACTGAACAGCTGTCGAACACGCATCGCGGCTTATGTACAATATTTCAACCCAATATGTAACTACTGACTATGGCTGACTTTTTTGAATGCTGTCGAAGTTTTTTGCATAGCATACCATCCGTTCCACTGGTTATGACACAAGTGTTTTTGAATTTTGCCTTCTTGAATTTGGATCGTTCAAATTTTTCGAAGTCGCATTCGTTAGCAATTGTTTGTGTTTTTTTCAAATAAAAGTCTTATGTTTGGGGAAACGGAGAGACGGGCCTATTTAACTGAGAATTCAGCGCTGAGAAACTTTCCTCCAAAAACGATTTCACCACGTTTTTAACTGTGATAAAACAGCCATAAACTTTCAGCTTTACCAATGCGTACACCAACTGGCTTGAGGTGACAGCCACGTTCTGACATTTCGTTGCACATTTTAACCTCTTTTTTCACACCTCGTTGGTAAAGTTCCAGTCTATCCTATATCAACGAAGATTGCAAGAACTACATATTTGTTGACATAGGATTATTTGCTGAATTTTGTGAAGAACTTTAGTCAGACTTGATGGTGACCATACCCCTTCTACGCCACCGCCGACATGTTTTCTTTTCTTTTCTGTTCCTCTGTTTTTTTTCAGCTTTGACAGCAGCTGAAAACAACTCCATAAATAATCGACCATGATCAAGTCCAATTGCTACAGACTTTGAATTTCACAAACGTCTGCGAACCGGTAGCAAAATGGTCGGCGCCGACGATTCAGTGTACCAGCCGAGTGACGAGCGTACAGTGCTGACTGCCGATTTGGAACAAGGCGCAGATCGAGTTCAGTCAAAACAGACAAGCGAAGACGCGGACACTTGTTGGACTCGATATTATTACACGTTCATTGCGGTGCTCGTCCTTGGTGGCGTACCTGTGCTGACAGTCACCATTTACATGCTGCTACAGCACTTACACTGATGTCTGCTTTCACTGAAGTGATTCACTGACCCATGCGAGCTTACAAGTTTCATGTTGGTTTTATTGTTGGTGATACTGTGTTTTTTAACATACATTTTGTAGCACTTTACTTACCGTTATGGCTTTGTGGAGTGTATCTCAATCAAACTGCTACAGGAAGTCTCAAAAATAAGAAGAATGGATAAAACAACAGGTCAGTTGTTCGGTGTAACTTTAGAGCTGTGTTATAAACATTTCCATTGCCGTTCAAAAAAATGGTTGTTTCATGTGCTTCAAATTTAAAATTTTGAAACAATCATGAAAACATTGTAAACTGTGTTCCAAATTTCAGAGTCCAATGCCAACCATGCTCGAACACTAGCCATTTCTCCCATTGCCGTTTTTAAACACTAAACCCAATGTAAAAATATCCGCTGTTTTACAAGTGTTTCTATGGTGCGGGGTCAACTCCGGCCCAAGCATTTCCGGCCCACACATTACCGTCCCGACATTACCGGCCCACCCATTACCGTCTCACCCATTACCGGCCCGACATTTCCGGTCCACTCATTTCCGGCCCACTCATTTCCGGCCCGCCCATTACCGGCCCAGCCCAATAATCAGTTCTTCCTTCGCTGTATTTCGCTACGGACAACGAAAATGAACTGAAACCGCACACTCTAAACTGTACTCCCTGCTCACCGACATGCTTTTTACAAAAATATTTAAATTTTTTATTTCGGTTTTAGTTTTCATTTTGCTCATTTCGTTCATGACATTGGAAAAAATGTTTCAGTTTGAATTTCGTCGATGAATCAGTTGTGTTTTTATTTATTGCTTTGTTCCCATTGATTTAGCACTTTTTTAATGACAACAACACGACATGGGTCGACAAAAATAAGAGCTTTCTAACCGCGCTGACGCGTTGAGTTCGAATTTTGCATTGAACACAGCCAAATTCAATCATTTTAATCCTTAAAATTAGTAAAACTTTCATGAAAATTGCCCCTCTAACCAAATTTGGACATGTGGATCAGTGGATCCACAACCAGGTCGTGTTTCCCAATCCTAATCATTCTTAATCCTAAACCTAATCCTAAGCCAAGCTTTTTTGGTAAGGTGAAAATGATCAATTTAGTTTTTGCATTTTTTCTTTCCTGTGTTATAGGGCAGGGGCACCCCTACAGCACATGCACATGTCTTAATAATGATGCATCACAAAAAAATCCGACTGAAAAAAAGAATTTAAAAAATCGAACCTTAGTTCAAAGTGTAACCGCCTGATCAATGTGAGTTTCCTAATGAAATATAGTGGGTGGTAGTTGAAGTCACTGGAAGCGAATTATTGGGCTGGGCCGGTAATGGGTGGGCCGGAAATGAGTGGGCCGGAAATGCGTGGGACGCAAATGAACGGGCCGGTAATGGGTGGGCCGGAAATGAGTGGGTCGGAAATGAGTGGGCCGGAAAGGTTGGGCCGGAAATGCGTGGGTCGGAAATAACGGGACGCAAATGAACGCACGCCGTTTCTATATGTGCTGTAAACTGTGGTACAACCAGTGTACACCCTGATCATCAATCCTGACACATGTTCCAATGTATGATGTATGTCTGCACCGCTGCAATCTGTCTGTTGTGTCTACAAATTTTTGACAAACACACAGCACAGCTGCTGTGTTGCCAACAAACGCACAGCATCGCGATTGCTTAGCAAGGTAACCAAACGTTGTTCAAACATTTTATTTTTCATGCACTGTGCACCGTGTATATGTATAAATGCGCTTGTCTAATGCGCTTTTAATATTACGTTAGCGCATGTATGTTCATGTGGATTGACGGTCATGCCACCCATCCAGTGTCATGCTGTCATGTGAGTAGCAAGTTGTTGCTAGGCTGTACATACATGTTGCTGGCGTAAACATGACTGCTCAACATACAGTACGTACATATCACAGATGTATAGTATAGGGTTGGTAAAAAACCGTTTTATATTGCCAGGAAAAAAACGGTTTCTTTTCCGGTTTAAAACCGTTTTAAAACCATAAAAAAACCGAATGCTTCCCAGTTCCTAAACTTTCCAGAACTTGGCACCTTGAACTCAAAATAGAAAATACAATACGTCAAAATTAGCGTTTTTGAGCAGCGTAAAATGCGGTTATCGGGCATACAACCGACCCACTTGGCTGTTTTCGTTTCAAATCAAATCAATCTAGCTTTTTATTGGTTTCCAGGGCAGCACGTTCAATAAATTGAAAACAACGACTGGGCAGTGACCGTGTAGGTGTGGGGAGCGGGGGGGGGACGGTTGCAAGGAGACCGAACAGCTGACCCCGATTAGGGGGCGAGATTTGCAGAACTGCAAAGTGAAACCGGTGGCGGATGGCGTTTAAAAAATAACATTTCATCAGTTACCGTTTCAAATCGACAAGGTCGTCGTCAGTCAGTCTGCATCTGCACTCAGTTTAGCCGTCACCTTGTCTTTCTTCATTGTATTTCTTCACTTGACCCTTGACACAAAAGCTTCTGCAAAATGATGCTTCACCAGCTCAGTTCGACACAGTTCATTGCACCGTTTTTTTCAAAAATATAATTTTACATCTTATCAATCAATCAAAGAATTGTGATTTTTGACCACGAAGTTTGAAATTTTTTTAAGGTAAAAACCGGTTCTTTATTTTTTCAAAAAAACTAGAAAAAAACGGTTTTAAAACGAAAAAAACCGTTTTTTCCTATGCCAACCCTAGTATAGTATGCGCATGAATGGTGCTGAAACCCAAGCACTACACATATTGTTGTCTTTTTTGTTTATTTGGTCTGTTATTGTGACTTAATGCTACAAGAAATTAGGTGGCAAACAGTCGTTCAACTCTAAAACATATTTAACTAGCTGATTGGGTGATGCATGCATGAATTGCTGTGGAGGCGGAGTTTGGTTTGCATAGAATCCATGCATCACGGGACCACAAACCAATGAGGTAAATGGATATGTTTTAGAGTTAAGACTGTATTCGATAACGTGCAAGATCAGCAACAAGCAATTCCGCGATGACAATTGAAACCCCGGCATCCGGTGTTTCTCAGTCGGAAACGACGCTGACCCTGCTAGGCGAAGGCAACAACAGTGATGCGACATTCAGCAAGATGAGCAATAAATCGGAGAAGGCAGCACTAGAACGCCAAGAAGATGAAACTATGCTGAAACGAAGCGACGACGATAACGACTCTTACAAACAAGCAATATTTGCCGATCAATCTGGCAAAGAAATCTCTTCATTTGACGAAGTTCTTGAAATCATTAACCCGCTTGGCCGCTGGCAGCTGTTGGTGCTCGGTGCTGGTCTTTTTGGCCAGTTCGTCGCCACACTCACTTATCTGGAGACCATTTTCTACGCGTATACGCCTGCGTTCGCTTGTCACCCAGACGACAGTTTTCCAATCGACAAAACAAACAGAACCTTTGAGCAAATTGCTAATCTGACGTATGTTCGTTAATTCTGGTACGAAATAGCCGATTAAACACGGCAGCTTATTTCAGGATGAAAGGACTGCGCAAAATTTAATGAAAGCAAAAAAGACGTTCAGAAACCCTTTGTGTGTCAAATTTAACGTGTTTCAAAACTAATTGAATCTTCGTGTAATTCTGTTCGTTCGTTTTCCCTTGCACATCCCGATTGAGAATTATCTTGGCATTCTTTAAAAAAGTCAACTACTAGTCTGGTCCTGCTTTGATGGAGAATACACGAACTGCCTTATTTATTCGGCCATGCTAAAGAAATGTCTCTACGAGTGGAAACGTGCCTATTCATAGATCACCATGGATCAACGGCCACAGAGATGGCTGCTCGCGGCTTGTATGGAATGTGTCCCTTCTGCCGGACGACCTGCTGGACATCAATCTCGGGAACACCAGCCAGCATTATGCAGCAACGAACGTTGAACGGTGCGACAAATGGATTTACGATGCGACGTACATGAGCGAAACAGTCGTTACGCAGGTCGGTGACCAGCGAATATGTACATTGTATGAAAAAGAATGTGAACGAGTTGTTCATCTACGACAGCCAGTGTTTAGAGTTCAATATTTATTAAAAAGAAATTTATCCACAAAGTGTGTGCAACCATATGAATTTGGATGCCTTCAGTGGAATCTCGTATGTGACAAAAAGTGGTGGGTTGAACATGGAACATCACTGAATTTTGCGGGCTTTTTGATTGGCACCTTGGTTGCTGGAATACTGTCGGACATGTGAGTGATCAAATTCCCATCACTGCGTTTTTGTGTTATAATTAACTGCCCAGCAAAGAGAACTGTTGTTGAAAAATCAGATTCGGCCGCCGTCGCACAATAATCGTTTCGGCTCTGGCTTATGTAGTTCCGAGCATGGCTGCATCTTTTAGTCCGTCGTACCTGCTCGTGATGTTCTTGCGTATGCTGGCCAACGGTGGATCAGCTTCCTACTGCGTTAACCTGTATTGCTACAGTAAGCCAAATGCGGTCACATGCACATCTAGGGGTAACACGTGTCGTGTTACCTGTCCACTTGACAAACGTCATCCCCGGCGTTTGGGAGTGGGACACCGTTTCAGTGAGGCGCATTTCTGTTGTTTAGCACTCTCAGTTAATTACATCTTGCAGGCTTGGAAATTGTGGGAAAGGGCTGGCGAACAACATTTGGATCTGTCTGGTTTGTTGGCTACGCGATCTCCTACATTGCTCTCTGTGCACTCGCTTACATCTGCCGTGACTGGCGCTGGCTGAACCTTGTCTGTGCGGTCACAGGCCTACTCGCTCTGGCATTAAATTGGTACGTAATACGATTCGATTCGAATGAAACACTCACGTAAAACAAAGAATTTTAGGTTGCTACCAGAAAGTCCCAGATGGTTGATGGCCACAGGCAGAGTGGATCAGGCGGTAAAAGTGTTGCAGACCGGTGCACGAATCAATGGAACTGTTATTCCCGATCACATTGATCTGAATACCGTTGCTGCTGCAGTTCAAAATGTTTGCATCACAAAGTTTGCTGGTTTTTTATTTATGCAGATTAACAGCGTTTATTTTACACAGGAAACGCGAACTACGGAAAAGAAAGATGTAAACTTTGCACACATATTGCGCTATCCAAAGATGGCTTTGCGTGCATTAATTCTCTACATTATATGGTAAGCGTATCAAACTGAATGCTTAGCCATGATTTTAGAAACCACAAAAAGTAGCTGTCTTTACAGGATTATCATTACTATGGTGTATTACGGTTTGACAATGAACATGTCCATGTTCGCTGGCAACATGTTTGTTAACAACGCAATCGCCGGTTTGTTGGAGTTTCCGTCGTATGCGCTTTGCTATCTGCTACTTTTGATTGGTAGAACTCGGGCGGTCTACTCAATGCTGTTCGTCTGCGCTGCATCCTTGATTGGCATCGGATTTTTAGGTAACAGTTTGAGAGCTCACCTGCAACTTTATATGCTTGTCATTGAGATTGTACATTGGAGGCAATTTTTGCCCGTTTGATTATCTGATTGATAAAAATGAGCCAAACTTCAGAGCACCAATCAGCATGGTTGCTTGTATTGGCGCTGTTCGGAAAACTCTGCATCGGTGCCGCGTTCACGAGCATTTATGTTCTGACCTCGGAACTTTATCCAACGGTTATTCGCAACAGTGGGCTCTCGTCTAGTTCAGCAGTTGCTCGTTTGGGCAGCATGCTTTCGCCGTATGTCGCCGCACTTGCAAAACTGGTAAGGTGCAAATTTTCAAAGCTGACGCCAAAACACAATTTTTGCAGAAAAATGTTTCAAAAGCTTTTAGGGGCCCGGAGGATTGACTTGGATTCCAATGGTGATCTTCGGTGCGTTTTCGCTATTAGCAGCACTGATGACATGCAGTCTCCCAGAAACGCTTGGACGCGATCTTCCTGAGCATTTTGCTGACGTTGTAAACATGAAAAGTCGAAAACGATCCACTCGTAAAAGTAAAACTTGAAACGAATCAATGGTGTTGTCGATATAAATGTGTTCTTTTTAAATCCGATCTCAAGACTCATATCAGAATTGCGTAACATATTGTATTGTTTTTAATATTGCTCAATTCAACGTGCAGCAACATGATTTTTTTGAAAACCTTGGTATTTTGAACACTCATCGTTATCTTGCAACGGAAATGTCTCTGGAGACAAATGTATCCACAACACCACACGCTTACTTATTTATTGTCAGACAAATGCCAAACCAAAAGACTGGATGACAACATCTGCAACACATGTGTTGCTTTGCGACAAGCAAAACGAATATTAAGCTATGTTAGTTCATTCTCACAGAACGTCCACAGCCGCCAACCAGTCAGTCACTATATTACTAGGGTAGCGACATAAAATTCATCCCGATCTACACAGCTACGACGACTAGTTGTAAAGCAGCTACACGCGGGGAAGACAGCAAACGAAAAATCGCTGGCTTTTTTTATTACCCTGAAAACAAATACTCAGCCCCTTCTGTGTACTCAACGCTCTTGAAACTACAGCTGCTAGTTACTCGAAAAACTTCGACTGTGTTGATCCAAATTCCCATAGTTTTAAATTTCTTCAAGAGCGTTTGGTGCTTAAGTAAAAGAAGACTTTTGCTTGTTTCATTTGAAGTTTGCTTCCTTTTTTCTCTAGATTGTGTATTTCCTACCATGTCTATCGCTCATAAGCGACCGAAGTAGCCCTAGTTTTTCAGTTTACCTTCATACGACAGCCTTTTTTCTAACACAAAAACTTAGCAGAACTAAATTAATGAGACAAAAACGGTTTCGCACCTAACCCGCAGTTTGTTGCTTCGCGATTTATCATTAGCACCTCCAAAGTCGTTATATTGGAATTGAGATTTTTTTCGCGGTTCCCTATTTGTTTTGCAATTTGCTGTGGTGCTTATGCTTCAGCAGTGTCATTCTTATTCTTAGTAATTGAATTGTCATTGGCTTAAGTAAAAATAACTGGGATCCATATATAAGACTTACTAATTTTAACAAATAAGTTTCTGCTAACAAAAAGGTTTTTTGTGGTTTGTTGCTGAAAGGTTTGTTCACTCGTTGCATATTGAATTCTTATCATTACTTGTTGAAATAACATAAAAATCAAGTTAGTGGCTAGTTAGTTAGGAGTTTTTCGACCGCGAATGCAGGTCAGATTTCGCACTGTTGTGTCTTGCAAAACTTTTTTAAATTCGTGAATGCAAAACTGAACAAATCCGGGTAGACGGTTTTCAACTAATATTATATATTTTTCACACCTACATACAGAGCGAGGACGTGGTCAGATCAAAGGAAAACGGTCAGAGCCGTCACGACAGCCTGACAAGAAACGTTCAACCATGAGAAAAAGCAGTGTTCCGAAAAGAAAAGAGTCCACTAATCTAATCCTAACGCAAGCAGATGAAGCTTTGACGGTGCCAGCAATCGACAAACAGATAGTTCCGGGTACTGAAGTCAAGAACGAAAAGAAAACAAATTCTCATCTCAATGAGCGAAATGAAGAAATCAATAGTGATGCTGTTTTCGAGAACGATGGCAACAACATCGCGGCAACATCAGTGTTTGCGAAGTGCCCCATGAAAGCTCATGAAGCCCGAGTTAACGGCAGAGTTGCTTGGCGAGCTCGTGACTTAAAAGAAGCCCTGGAAAAATATGATGAGGCTATTCGGTATGCCCCGGCTGACTCAGCAGAACTTGCCCAGGCGTACGGCTGTCGAGCCGAGTTATCACTGACACAGGAACAATTGCACTGTGCCGTTCGAGATTTGAGGCGAGCAATCGATGCGCTCACACCAAATGTTGACTGCGAAGAACACAAGGAGATGTTGGCAACATGGAAAAAGCAACTGATCAAGGGCATGCAATGGATTTCTAAAAGTAACTACATACACAAACCAGTCTGCTTTCTTTCCACAATCATTTGAACCCAATCAACTGTTTACTTACTTAATTTTGTGATCACGCAGGCCAAGACGAGCCGCATTACGAAAAGCAGCCATTATTCGCTGGTGAATCATCCTTCTACTACGGCGTATCATCAGCGATAAAAATGGAGTACGATCCTGTAAAAGGAAGAAAATTCGTCGCGCTACAAAAAATTCCAGCCGGGGCATTGTTGCTGCGTGAGATACCAGTTGGCTGGGCGGTCGATGAGAAGTTTACACAGAAACTCTGTCAGTACTGTTGCGACCCGTTACCGCAGGTGTGTTCAAAAACAGTCTTCAAAAATATTGCATGAATTTTGTAATCGTCATCACCCAGTTCTTTTACAGAACCAGTGGTAGTGGTTTTTGAAAAAAACCCAAAAATAGCCATTTTGAAAACGTTGCAGTCTTGGGTGCCGTGTCACACGTGCAACCAGTCTGACGTGCGTTTCTGTTCGGAACACTGTCGAGATCTTGCTTGGGATGAGTTTCACCGACTTGAGTGCGCTCACGTGAACGGCTGCATTCTTGATGTGCATTACCGCAACCGCTGGCAGAAAGACACCATCGTTGATGATGACCGCGTTTGGGTCAACCAACGTAGAGCGGCGCTCTGTGTGCTGCTCAGGACGCCCGTCAACGAGCTCATGACAGCTGGCATGGAGTTCCTGGCGAACGAGCACGCCAATGATGAAAAGAGACCGAAAGCAAGCACGGATTTTGGACTGCGAGTCGATGACGGTTTCGGATCGAACATGAGATCGACACTGAGTCTGATGGCACTGACGATCACGCCCGCTGAACATGTGGCTGCGGTCAAGCAGATTGCGCAAGTGCTGCCAGAAGCCTTACTTCGCCATCCCGATTGGGCGTTGCTCGCCAATAACAACAATAACGGCACGAAACTGGACATGGTAAGTCGCCGTCACGTGCCGTTCGTTGTTGTGTCTTGGCAAGTCTCGGCGGTGCCTTCCACTGAAGAATAAATCCTTCGTCCAAAAGATAAATACGAGGAAGTTTTACTTTTATCATCTATCGATGACCGATCAGATTGTACCGCAGCACCAAGCAACAACACACAATATTGTACCGCAGTAACTGTACAAATGGTACTTTTCTTCAAAAAATGACAATAACTTGGGCAGACAATTGTGGACATGAAACCAAGCAGAAATGGTTGAACATCGGTAAACTAATGGATCTAACAAAATAGTGATGTTAAAATAGTCATTTTGAATATTCTGGATGTGAGGCAATCAGGGCTTGTATCAGTTAGATCAACAGTCAACATCTTTGAACAGAGTGACCTGACCGGCAAGGAGAGATAAAAGATGAGATGGCAGGGTTGAGCTTGATTGATTGATTTTATTCGACACACTACTGCAAGTGTCAGAACAAGGAAATCCAGTTCGCAGACCAGCAAAGCTGGGCACAGAGCCGATAGCTATAGCTTTGCAACATAACATATGATTGCGGTCAATGCGGTTAAAGTAAGTTCGTTTTAACCTTCATTTTTTTCACAGAAGAAAAACAGGGCATGCGAAACTGAATTGCAGAAAAAAGAACAATTAATTGATTCGGGTTACATAGGTTGAAACCAATCATCCCATTTGTGGCTAAATATTTTCTCGCAACTCCAGCCCGTTCTTTCTGCTTTCGCGTGCTCTGTATTCTGCGAAAACGTGACAGCTTTAAACAAACATACTGTAGCTTGTTTGATGACAACGTTTGCAGACACCACGCAAGTTCGCGGCGCGCATGCTGCTCGAGTTGCAGCTACGCCTGGCACGTAACGCGATGACGATGCACGTGCTGACGCCGGACGGGCAGACCGAGGAGCGCACCCGGGGCTCCGGTCTCTATTTGCTCGGTGCTATGCTCAACCACAGTTGCCATCCGAACATTCGGCGTCACTCCTACGGACGACTGATGGAAATGCGTGCCCTCGTTGACATTGACGTCGGCCACGAGATATGCCAAAACTACGGACCCAGATTTGGGGTGAATATTTAGGAAAAATAGAACACACTGACGACGGTTTGCAAAAAGAATTGGGCCACGGTACGGGACTTACTTTTAGACCACCCTGTACATGCAAAAACAGTTTACTTGCATTGGCAATAGACGCTTGCTCACGATCTGGGAGCTTAGTTTTGGACCACCTTGTAAACAAAGTGTAACATATTTTAATACGGTACATACCTAGAAAAATGCGCTGAACAACGTGGTAAAGTTGGATTTTTAATTTGAACCCCGCAAAACCCGAAAAAAATTGTTTTTCTGACAAAAGCCAAAAATTGACCAAAAATCGGCCAAAATCTAAATTTGCCTGTAGTGAGCCCTAAAGTTGAAGTTTTTGGCTAAAAATTGGTATGCGTAATATAAGTACCCTTAGTAGGTTGGTTTGGGCACAAAAACTCGAAATATCAAAATTTAGCGACGGGCCGGAACCTGTACCGCCGTTATAGTCAGACGTAAAGCTGCTGCTAAAACGCACATATGGATGCACATAGCGCAGACCGGCTGCCTCGAGCACTGCTCAAGCAGTTGTCCACTTGCGCAGGTGGCGTGTCGCGCGCGTCGTCGTGAGCACCTCAAATCGTACTACGGCTTCGACTGCGACTGCGCCGCTTGCAACGACGCAACGTTGCTGCAGATTGAACGAGACCTGTTCTCATATCGATGTGCGTCGTGCGGCGGTGCTGCACACCAGCAGTGTCCAAACAGTGACTCGATCACATGCGACACTTGTGCCACCGTGCAGACGTACACCGTTGAATCGGTCATTGCTGACCTGAGACACTTGCAGGCGATTGCAATGGACGATGTGCCTGCCGGAGAAATGGTTTGTTGGTAGTCACAGAAACTCGTGGTGAAAATCAAGTGAGATTATTGTGTTTGTCACAATAAAGGCCCACAAATTTTCAAAATTTCCGTTATCAACAAAAATCAAAATACTTAATTTCGGAGTAGCTTAGCTTTACCAACATCAACTCGATTAGTTTTACCATTTGAAAATTGAAACAAAAACTCAACTAAAATTTATCCGTACTTTGATGTCCAACAACCGTGTATTTCGAAATCGCTGTTATTTCGTTCAAGTTTTCAGTTGAACCAAAAATTGAACACAGTCAATTTGCAGGAATCAAAGTCGTTGTGCAAAATCGTAGGGGAGAAGAGCGATTTCATGCGAGAAATTGACACGATCACCGCACCTTTGGTTTACTTGCGTGACAGAGACGAGGCCGTGCGAATGCTTGAACAACGGTGAATCTCAGCGCTCTTTCTACCTTCATTATCAAAGAAAAAGGCCAATGAAAATGATCACCGAACCAAAGACAGCAAGCGCCGCAGAGCACGACCGTTTTCAGTGTGCTCGTGTGCAAGTCGCAGCTGGGCGCGCACTCGTGGCTGCACGCGCCGCTGTACATGACGGCGTTGTCCATCAGTTTGATCGTCGACCAAGCCGCCTACAAACGGCTGATGCTCGAGTTCGTACGGCTGACCGTGATCTGCTTCGGGGCGTTGGGCGGACGCCACTGGTTCAAGTACAGAATGCGCCGGCACTCAATCGACTGCTATGATGCGGTGTGCCGAGAATTGGGCTATGCTGAATGAAACATTACAATCGAACATCACATGCTCCCCACAGTCAAACACCCAAAACGACGCAATACTTCAGAGAACTGGAAAGTTCAATTCTCACATGCTGATTGGTGGCACATGATGCGGCTAACCAAGGAAACGAAGCCAAATTGAATGTGGCAATCAACTAGTCGCACATAAATGGGGGTTCGACTGTAGTTTGGAGTGAGTCAGACCACTTGTCAGGATTTTTGTTGCCCTGCACATAAAAGCACATGGACGTTTAAAACACACCGCTCAAACACTACTGCTTCGTTGTTTCACTCTTATTGATATTGAAAAAAGTGACAAAAAATACTATTGGGTCGATGTTGTATCACCGCTGTAATTCTAAACATCAACTACAAAAACCCACCAGCAGAGTGTTTTGAAGTTTTATGCACATTTCAAACGATTGCATGCGAATGTTTGAGAAAGCAGTGACATTCCCACAAAAATTTCAAATGTCAAAAAATCAGATCACAATCACGGAGTCACCACAATTTCCACACCACCTCAGCCGGTCAACAAACATCATCAACAACAAAAAACAAGATCAAACGCAGAGAGCAAAAACATGACCAACTCTTTGGCAAACGAAATTACAGCGTTTCTGAATAATTTTAAAATAACAACACCTAACATGACAGATGAAAAATCACAACAGATCAGGTCAGTCTAATCCTCCTTTGTTTTGTTCTTTCCCTTTGCTTTCTTCGTTGGAATGTCCACCACTGGTGGCGCTTTGACGAACGGAATAAAGTCGGAATATTCTGAAATGAAAAACCAACATTGAGAGGAGACAAAAAAACATGAAAAGTGCAGTGAATAGAGACATGGAGTGAGCGTACTTTTCGGCATGAACGGGCGCAACACGGGCGGCACGAGGACGCCGTCGTCCGTTTGAAAGTTCTCAAGAATGGCACAGATGGTGCGTGTCGTGGCGCACATTGTGGCGTTCAGCATGTGCACGTAAGGCACCTGCACAAAAGGTGCTCATCGAAACAAACTGCTTCAACCGTAACGCACAGTTCGGGCGCCCGTGAAAACAGAATTGCAACAGAGCTTTCCATGCAGCTTACCTCGCCATCCATTTTCTTCGTTTGACCAAATCGAATTTTCAGTCGTCGCGACTGGTAGTCAGTGCAGTTAGAGCAGGACACAAGCTCCCTGAACGCTCCGCTGCCCGGAAACCACGCTTCGAGGTCAAACTTCTTTGCAGCGGCGTTGTTTAGTTCACCTGCATCGACAGTTTCACGAAAAACGACGAATGTTTTTTCCAATAGTCACAAAAGTCAGAAGAAAATACCAGAGACGATGGACACGATACGATATGGAATGCCGAGTGTCTGATTGAACTGTTCGGCATTGTCAATCATTTCATCAAACATTTTCCACGATTCGTCGTCCAGTGGCGACGTGATACAAAACTGCTCAACCTGACGAAACACAAAGTAAGCATCAGGAATAACATTTGTATGAAACCACATGAACTCTGTACCTGTAATTAGGTAGAGGGCCCACTGCACAGCTCATTGGCATTTGCACCAAGCAAACGTGCGGCCAGCTAACAGCGATGTGCGAACGCTCACATCACTCTTGAATGAATTCAGTGAGTGCACGCACAGCAACAGAGTCGCGTGCCGCAGCTGACGCCCGTCGTGCACGCGCCCGCACACCGTGTACACGCGCCCGCACACCGTGTACACGCAAACTCGCCTTCTCGAACTGATGCACCCGGAAGATGCCGCGCGTGTCGCGTCCGTGGCTGCCCACTTCCTGCCGAAAGCACGTCGACATGCCGGCGTAGCGCAGCGGCAGCTGCTCCCGCGCGAGCCACTCGTCGCGATGGAACGCCGCGATCGGCTGCTCCGACGTCGCTATCAAGTACTTCTCGTCGACCGTGCTGTCCTCACGCTCCTCGCTGCCCTTGCCCGTCACCTGATCGGAGAACAACATGAAAACCGCAGTTTCTTATGCGTCCGCCGCGTTCGTTTAGCAGACGCGAAAAAATCGTTTCATGCTTGATGCGGCAATTCAGAACTGCCAAGTAACTCAAACCTCACTGACTTCGGGGCACTTAAACGATGTTTGAATTGCCGTGTCAAGTATGAAACTGATATCCTTTCTCTGTGTACATTGAGTCGAAAAACTAAATAAACATGATAACAACTTTGTTGTGTTGCAAACGTTTTCAAACAGTGCAGAATTCCGAAACAGTGCAAATTGCAAACAGCTGGCGCAGTGACCTTGTAGAGCTCCTCATCAAACTGGCTCAGTTGCGCCACCTCCTGCATGACTTCCTTGCGCATGAAGAACGGCGTGTACAGCGCTTCGTAGCCACGGTCAGCCAACATGCGCAGTGCAAGACTGAGCAGCGCTTGCTCAAGGAACACCAGTGGGCCCTGCAACAACACACAATTTGGGTGGCGCTCCATTTGCATTCAGTGTTTTTATTGAGCACTTTTCAGTGAATGGTACTTCTTGTTGCTATCAATCGAACCCCGGCCATGAATAATGCACAATGAGTCACTACATTGCAGACCATGAATGGTGAGCTTTTGCATAAGAATGCCGTGCTGCTCTTCTAAACCCGGTCACGTGCGTGCCTGTGGTCATCTCTTATTTCCCTCGAAACGTGTCCTCCAAGCAGAACAGCAGTGTTCACCTTGAGAAAGTATCCCCGTCCGCCGGCGACGGCAGCGCCCCGGTCGCCATCGAATCCATCGACCATCACCACCAAATCCATTTGCGAGTACTTTTTCGACGTCGTCAAATCACCCCACGTCCGCTCGACACGGTTGTTCTCCTGGAAATTTGAAGCGAAAAACTGTGACAGCAAGAAAACTACCCGGAAATAAGGCAGCGAGATGAAGAAACGGTTTCCATTGCGCAACCTCGTCATCGCTGATGGGCACACTCGCATGCAGCAGGTTGCCAATGGTCACCAGATGCTCGTGTCTGGTCCGTTCCGCGGCAGCGAGCACAGCGTCATTCTGCCTCTGTTCTGCCTCGATCAACGTCTTGGCCGCCTTCAACTGCGTCACGCTCAATTCCTGCAAACAAAAATAGAGTCAGAGACAGCATCTGTCGACTATAACCGACGTTTTTTTTTAACTTGTCAGATCGGAGCGACGTCATAGCCTTTCGGAATAACCGCAAACCATGCAGAGCAATCACGAACTTCAGTTTGACTGTAGTTCAATTTCTTTGTCCCGTTGCACATTTTGGATTGAAACCAAACTAAAACTCTGGTGCTTGCTTTGCCATGACCAGCGATTGATTTAATTGTAGATGACGTCATTTCGGTCGGAACGCAGGTGTGAATAAAACAAGCAATCTTTGGTGTGGCTTTGTTGTTTACCTTCAGTTTCTCTTGGACTGAGTTTAATTCAGCGTCCACATCAAACAGAAAACACGTCAAATCAGTTGGCAGATCGCTGGAGTCACCGACGGGCTCCTTTTTCTGAAATCTGTGCAACATGCAACAACAGCAAGCTTCATCGGCGTCAATACAAAACTTGAATACAAAATTGAATTGCGAATGCCTTCATTTTCTCGCCGACAGCTTTGCTGCACATGTTACCGAGACGGTTCCATCTGTCAGCTTGGAAACGAGCTGAAAAAAAACGTTGGCGAAACATGCGGACAGCTCCTCTGTGCTCGCTCAAACAAAAAAACTGTTTAGTGAAAATGTTGAATTGGGGCACGCTGGCATTTTGCTGGCAGGACCAATCAGTCAGCCCAATTCAATACCCCCAATCAGCACGTTGCTGATCAAAATCAGTTTGCTAGCAGCAATCTGCTTTCATTCTATCTACAAATTCTGAAGAAAACAAAAATCTGACCCTTCCTCCATTTGTTGTCCGCATCAAGCACAGTGTCCACAACCGATGCATCCGCATATCGATCTCGCTGGTTTTTTCGAATCGTCTCCGGACAGCCACCCTTGTCCTCACGAAATAAATCAATATCTAACACCATTATTATTATCGTTAACTTTGTTGCCTTGTCTGTCAACAAACGGAAAACTCAAAAACGTGAGACTCGTGAATGAAGAAGTGAGAACTGAAAGGAGAGAACACTGCGAACAAGGTGCCCAAATTGCATCATAAACCATTGCGCCGACAAAGCAATGCGAAGTTTCGGCCGGCGGTGAAACATTTTGCAAACTTGGTGATGACGGTAGCTTCGTGTGCTAACCTGCACAACGATGAAGTTGTTCCAGAAACGATGACAAAAGAAAAATTGGTGTCCATTCTGTTCAGAATCATATTTTTATTACTGAATCGTGCATGCTGATTGCATCACAATATTCATCTAGAATAAGGATGCAAATAATGTAATCCAGAACTTGTACTGATCATATAAAATAAACTATAAATAAAATTTTACAATCTATTATTTAGATTTTTGTGAGAATTTCGTTACGGTCTCTAAAAACAAGACAGTTCGATAATTTTCGCTTTTGGTCATCACGGTAATCAGCGGAAAGAAAAAATCAAAAGAAAAACAAGAAGGCGATGTGAAAATATCAAATCAAATCAAGTCGCAACATTTTAGTGCTTCAGGAACCCTGCACGCCAAAAATCGAAAATACAAAATATCGAAAAATTGTCCCAAACGGACGGTGAACAAACGCTCACTATTATCGCAATCACAATCTAGCAATAAAATGCACTGAAATCACGTGAGAACAATAGCATCAACAAAGGAAGAACTGAAATGAAAGCAACGCGACTACTTGTGCCAGAGAGGGAAGTCTAAAGCAAACAGAAATAAAAACCACTCATGTATCGAAAGGAAGCTCATGAGAATCAACAAAGTTGTAAGATGGTTCTCTGCATTTCGGCCTGGCCAACATCACATGCAGAAGAGGGGTGGCCTCATCAGTGATGTGCCCCTCTTGAACCACTTGAGATAAAAAACTTATAGCTTAGTCACAGAAAATACAATCATCAAACTGAATAAAATGAATAAATCCGAACTCATAGAACTCAATAAATCAATGAAAACAGAGTAATATTGACAGTGATCAATTTGTCTTCTTGTTTGCAGCAGTGTTCGTTGGGTGCCAATCGGTGAAGAGCAGGGTGCCAAGAAAGACCAGAGCAGTTCCAAGCCAATGGGTCGCCGTGAACGGATTCTCAAAGTACCAGATTGATATGAGCAAACTGATGAACTTGCGCAGTGTGACAACCAGGGTGACCGTCAGCGACGTGCACTCAGAGGTCAGCACGTAGACGCAGCGGATGCAAGCGTACCTGCACAGTAAACCACTCTCCACACCCGTACCAGCCGACCCGACAGCTCGCTCATGCGCCGCTGAACTGCGTTGCCGACTATCATCAATTTTATGAGTTCTGCGACTGAATGCGTGTGCAGACATGCAAAGGAAACTAGTTTCAATCCTTATGTGGCAATTCAAAGTCGCCTAAGTGATTCTGCCGCACGTAGGGGACTCGGATCACTTTACCAATTTTGAATTCCTGCGTCCTGCATGCAACTGTTTACCTGTCCATGCGCGCATTGAGTTGCGGGACCAACATATCATACATTAATATTGTGGATTTATTCAAACGCGACCTGACTAAAATGACGTCATCTGCTTCAAAAACGCCCGTTTGTCAAAGTACAGGCACTAAAATGTCAGTTTGGTGTGACTGATTCGACATTCACCATTTGTTTACGAGAAGAAATCGGCTAAACGAAAAGTCTGGTATGCTTTGAACGGCAAGCGCATGTTTGGCGGCACATGACGTCATTTCAGTGGGGCACGTTTAAAAAAATAGGTCATAAACAAAACACCAGCTGCCACAGTTGTGTGGCCTCAAAAACGTAACACGAGCCCTCTAGCTGGCTCCGCACCGGCTTGAGGGTCAGGTGACACGACGGTTGGCTTGAGTAGACAAGAGCTAGAGGTTGGCTCGGCTCCCGGCCCAGCCCACTGCGTGTGTACACATAGGGTAAGGCACAATCGTGTGACACTCTTCAATTGGCAAGGCTGACACTTGTTGCACGCTGATTGGTGTTTGGTCGGCTTATGCTTCGTCGAACATACGTTAGGCACGTGACAGCGTGCATTCCGCTCTAGTTAGAAATATCGCAGGCGGGAGTACACCATTAGCTGCGGGGGCCAACCTCCAGTTCTTGTCTCCCGCGCGGGAGCTAACGGTCGTGACACCGGCAGCCCACAAGTTCGCACGAGTCGGACAGATTGGTTGAGAATGAAAATGCACAGTGCTGCTAGCTAGCTCAATCACGGCACGTCACGTTAGGTCTCGTGTTATTGCATACTGCCGTTCATTCCTGACGTACGTCTGGTCTTAAACGTCTTAAACGGGTCTTAAACGTAATGCAACTGACTGAGCGATGGACGCGAGAAAAAGATAGATCCACATTTCAGGCAGCCGCACGCCGAGCACAGGCAGCTGCCACGGTGCTGAGTCGTTGAACAGCAGCACGTGCTTTGCGATGTCGTTGTACATGAAGCCAAATGCTGGCAACGACAGAAAATGCTGAGTAAGTAGAAAAAACAGGTTACCTGGCGGAAGAACGTTGAGATAACGGACTTCTAGAACGTTGTCAATGTGAAACCGACCACATAAAACAATGCCTCTCTTGGACGCTTGCCATATTTGGTGTACAGACGCTCCTGGGTGATGCCAAGGTACGCAGACGCAATCAACGCGAACGTCAACATTGTGATGCCTGACAAACACACACCATCAACAGTGCCTTGCAATTTTGAGCACAATCGCAATGGATTTCCGAATTTCTTTATGTTAGTCAACTAAACGGTCATTGAACAAAAGCAAAATACTGCAGCAAACATAAAAAAGGCAAAACTTTCAAATGAAGAGTGTGCACACTTGGGTACAAAAAAACTGGCGGCATTCCATCAAAACAATGTTGGATAACAAAAGATACTTGCAAGAAACTTCCGTTACCTAACGAGACTTGTTGTCTGCGAGTCAGTCCTACAGGTACAAAGGTGCAGCTGCTTGAATGGCCTGCAGAAAGCGAAAGGTGTAAACTTTCAAGAAAACCAACCAATCGTCCAATAAAAGAATCGATGTTGCTCGCTAACGCCGTCGTCTGCATCGCCTTTGCCCTGAAAGAAAACACCACTACTCCGTATTTTGCAGTTGTTCACTGATTGATTGAACACCGGAACGAGCCATTGACTTTTACAACTGGATCGCAGAACCTCGTAACCAACCTTAATAAAGCATTTTAGGAGTTTGTAAAAGAGAACTGCAATTGTAGGTGTGGGGTCGTGAGTGCATGAAATACGAGTTGCCTTGGCTTGCCTTGCTGCCAGTTGCCAGCGTGACGACGATGATGCCAGCTGTGATCATCAACACTGAGCCATACTTTCTCATCGTGTACCGTCGATGCAACAGCAACACACCAAGCGTCAAACTCGCCAACAGTGATCCCTGCCACACAATAAATGACCGTTGAAAAATGATGCTCCTGTAGCTTCTGCTATTCAACCAGTGCCCCCAGCTCCACAGGACACAATACTCTGTAGAAGAGAGCTGCTTCGGTGCCCTGAGGCTTTGCCTATATGCATGAGAGATAAGATTTGAACTCACCATGAACAAATTTTTCACCCACCACCAACTGAACGAACATCATAATTTAGCAGTAAAATACTCACCGATCTAAATATGATGTGCAGCGGTACCGGAACGTGAAAGTTCAACGCCTGATTGTTGACCACGTTGACGATGAAAAAAATTACCACAAGCTTCGAATATCCCCTAAAACACGAACAGTGAATTGAATAAAAAATGTGTTACACTTACAAACACACACTCAGTCGCAAACGCAAACGAAACGTACATGATTGGAATATGATTCTTCACTGTAAAGAAGCGAGCCGTGAAAAGCAGACCTTCAACTGATATGAACAAGAACGAGGCAAATGTCATCAAATTCATGCAACCGGGTTCCGTCCTGGAAAATATGTGTATCGTCTGAAACGATTACGTATCCCATGGGGATGAAGAGCCACTAAAGGCAACAGGCAGGCAATTTTTAGGTGAATTATGCACGCTTTTGAACGAACGTTGCGAGCTGCTCAACGAGCATCATGCAGCCGACGCAGCTGCCAAAGACACCCGCGATCGGCGCTGCAATCGCCATCAGTCACAGACCACGGCTCACGGTTGTGGGTGCGCTTGATTTGATGACACGCAATACGAGCGGCACTGCGCTGCGTCCGTTTGCACTCCGTCCGCTCCTCTGCGTCGTTTTCGTTCACTTTTATCAACCGACTGTCATAGTGGTTACAGGGCCGAGTATAGTTGTTCTAGGGGAGGGGGGGAGGGAAGGGGGGGGGCCACCGCCCCGCCCTCCAGCCCGTAGACATACGGGCTGGGGGGGGGGGGCTTAGGGTTGTTAAACAAAAATCAAAATTTAAAAAAAGTGATTGAAAAACAAATGCCGATTTTTTTTATTTAATTCAAAAAAATTTCCTCTAATATGCTCTAAGGTCTAAAACCTCAATTTTGGCACAATTTTTCGAAAGTTTAACAAAAATTTTCTTTGATATTACCTCGTAGAACCTTTAGCAGTCGATTTTGGACCGTTTTACCGACTGATTTCAGGCTTCAACAACATCTGCGATGAAGTTTTTGAGCGTCCCAAAGGTTGGCTCACCATTTCCAATGCAGATAAGGTGACGATTCGCCTCGCAATCTAAATTTGAGCGTCTGAGCTGCTCCGTTTGCAAGCGTTGCGTTGTCTGGATGCTGTTTCGTGCCCTGCCGTCGCGACACATCATCAGAATTGATCGAATTTCAAGCCGGTAAGGCCGCTTTTTTGATTGGTTTACCCAGAAAAACAAACAAGTGACACGGCGATTGCTTGAATGTTGCACAAGACCATGATGACCATAAACAGAAGTTTTAAATGATGGTCGGTTGGTTGGTCGCACCCAGTAGCGAAAGCGGGACCTCGGGTGAGGGGGGGGGGTGTTTGTCTAATTTTAGAGGGGGGGGTCAGGTGCCTTCTCGGTAAGGGGGGTGCACGGGCAGCAAATTTTCTTGAGGGGGGGGTGCACTGGCAGAAAAATTTCGTGAGGGGGGTGCGCACGGGATCGCACGGGTAATACCAAATTTTTGCCTTTTAAAAACACGGAAATTCTTGTAAAATACATAATATTTTGTGCAAACAAGCTGCTTGTTTGGTCAGAAACAACAAAATCTATGCAGGGACAGACACAAACGTCAAGAAAAATGCAAAAATTACGGTATTTTTGGAAAAAAATTGAGATGAGATTGACCACCGTGAGGGGGGGGGGGGCGATCCCGTGTTTTCTCGCGGAGGAGGGTGGGGGGAATCTAGTTAGTGTACCCGTGTCGAGATAAAGGGGGGGAGGGGGGTACACGGGTATCTGCCCGTGCACGGGCAGGATTTTCGGCTGCGGGGGGGGGTGGAGTGTGGACCCCCCCCTCCCGCACTTTCGCTACTGGTCGCACCCTGATTGGTTGGCCCGAAAAACAAATGAAAAACGAATCGGTCCCTGATTGGCGGTTGCACCAGAGGCTACAACGACGAAAAAATTCTAGACGCACATTCGATCAGTTGTTCAAAACTTTGTGCACTGTCATTTAAAAATTTGTGCCAGCCAAACTCACTCAGTAGCGAAAGTGCGGGGGGGGGTGGGGGGGTCCACCCCCCTCCCGCAGCCGAAAATCCTGCCCGTGCACGGGCAGATACCCGTGTACCCCCCTCCCCCCTTTACCTCGACACGGGTACTAGACTCCCCCCACCCCCCTCCGCGAGAAAACACGGGATCGCACCCCCCCCCCTCACGGTGGTCAATCTCATCTCAATTTTTTCTAAAAATACCGTAATTTTTGCATTTTTCTTGACGTTTGTGTCTGTCCCTGCATAGATTTTGTTGTTTCTGACCAAACAAGCAGCTTGTTTGCACAAAATATTCTGTATTTTACAAGAATTTCTGTGTTTTTCTAAGGCAAAAATTTGGTATTACCCGTGCGATCCCGTGCACGCACCCTCCCCTCACGAAATTTTTCTGCCAGTGCACCCAGTACCGTGGGCCCAAACAAATTTTCGAAGGGGGGGTATGGTGCCGTGGGGGGGGGGGTGCCGACCAAAAAGTGAGGGGGGGTCCAACCTATGGTAACGTGGGACCCCCCCAGGGGGCATAGTTGTTCCAGAGCCGAGCAGTACCGTGGGCGGGGGGGTGGGGGGGGGGGTACACCCCCCCCAGAGCACCCGAGACCGTCGGGGGGGGGGGGGGGTGGGGGGGCACCGTGCCACCCCCCCCCCAAACCGGGCCCCCCCCCCCCATCGTACCCCCCCCCTCGACAATTTGGCCGACACCCCCCCCACCCCCCCCCATGAAATTTTGTCTGGCGGACACCCCCCCCCCCCAAAATTTTCTGCCCACCCTGAAATTTTTTTCGAAAATCATGATTTTTTGTCTATAAAGTCCATAATATAAGCTGAATATGTGATAACTTGACCATCTTCATTGTAATTTCAACGATTTTGCAGCAAAATTTAGCGTTTTTCCTTCAAAATTTAAGCGAAAAATTATCATGGGGGGTGGACCCCCCCACAGAAAATTTTGAAAAAATGCACCCCCCATGGGACCCCCCTGGGGGGGGTCCCACGTTACCATAGGTTGGACCCCCCCCCTCACTTTTTGGTCGGCACCCCCCCCACGGTACCATACCCCCCCCCTCGAAATTTTTTTTGGGCCCACGGGACTGGAGCCGAGGGGTTGGGGGGGGGCCGATATAGATAGCTGGAGCAAATTTTCTAGATAGATAGATAGCTGGAAAATTTTGGGGGGGGCCGCGGGGGGGCCATGTGACTTTGGGGGGGGGGCCGGTCAAAAATTTGAAATTTGATAGATAGATAGCTAAAACAATAAAAAGCTATAAAAACAGCAAAATAATGCTAAAAATACACTAAAAATCAAGTATAAGCGCGTATTTTACCTAAAATTAGCGAAATTTTCAAGAATTACGAGCAAAAATGGTCAATTTTGCTCAAAAATTGACTCATTTTATGTCCTCGAAGACAAAAATTTTCAGATAGACAGCTGGCTGAGAATTTTTTTTAGATAGATAATAGCTCAGCCGAAAAAACCTGTTTGATAGAGATAGATTCGAAAATTTTTTGGGGGGGGCCGGCCCCCCCCCAGGCCCCCCCCCCCTAGAACAACTATGCCAGGGGGGTCCCATGGGGGGGTGCATTTTTTCAAAATTTTCTGTGGGGGGGGGGTCCCCCCCCCCCCCACCCCCCATGAAATTTTTTCGCTGAAATTTTAAAGGAAAAACGCTAAATTTAGCTGCAAAATCTTTGAAATTACAATGAAGATGGTCAAGTTATCATATATTCAGCTTATATTATAGACTTTATAGACAAAAAATCATGATTTTCGAAAAAAATTTAGGGTGTGCAGAAAATTTTGGGGGGGGGTCTCCGCCAGACAAAATTTCATGGGGGGTGTGGGGGGTGTCGGCCAAATTTTCGAGGGGGGTCCGATGGGGGGGGGGGGTGCCCGGTTTTAGGGGGGGGTGGCACGGTGCCCCCCCCACCCCCCACCCGACGGTCTCTGGTGCTCTGGGGGGGGGCGAACCCCCCCCACCCCCCCCCCGCCCACGGTACTGGTGCACCCCCCCTCAGGAAAATTTGCTGCCCGTGCACCCCCCCCTCACCGAGAAGGCACCTGACCCCCCCCCTCTAAAATTAGGCAAACACCCCCCCCTCACCCGAGGTCCCGCTTTCGCTACTGAACTCACTCATGGCACAATCGAAACAGACAGCAATCGCAGACGGAAATCGGAGGATCTCTGAACTCTGAACAAACGGAACGGCACAAGAGTAGGGTTGTTAAACAAAAATAAAAATTTTTTTTTTTAAAAAAGTGATTAAAAAAAACAAAAATGCCGATTTTTAAAAAAAAAAATTCGAAAAATTTTCCTCTAATATGCTCTGAAAACCTCAATTTTGGCACAATTTTTCGAAAGTTCAACAAAAATTTTCTTTGATTATACCTCGTAAAACCTTTAGCAGTCGATTTTGGGCCGTTTTACCGACTGATTTTAGGCTTCGACAACATCTGCGATGAAGTTTTTGAGCGTCCCAAAGCTTAGCCTACCATTTCCGATGCAGATAAGGTGACGATTCGCCTCGCAGAGCGTCCGATTGTGCTCGCTGCTCCGTTTGCAAGCGCTACGTTGTCTGGTTGCTGCTTCGTGTCGTGTCGTCGCGACACCATCACAGGGAAAAGAACTATCCAAATGTACGCCAAATGTACACACGTATGTACTCCAAATGTACCCCAAATGTACCATAGTGGCACACATAACTGGCTCATCGACGTATATGGTATGTACCATAGTGGCGTAACATAACTGAGCCATCGAGGTATAGGGTATGTATCACATATATGCGATTATGGCGCAGTCAGACAATTATGACTAAGTATGCAATAAATATGTTTGCAATTATGGAAACCCCTCACACGCATGCAGATACACGCTCTCTTAAGGGGCAAGACAAACAGGTATGTATCTAATTATGTCTGTTGTTAGTTATGTATGCATAATTAAGATGCTATGGTCAAACTATGTACATACCTAAACAAATATGGGAGCTTCCTGCTATGTATGAAATATGTACATATTGAAGTACATTTGGATCGTTCTTTTCCCTGTGCATCAGAAGAATTGATCGAATTTCAAGGCGGTATGTTTGTCTTCACTTCAGCATTAGCTTAGCTGGGGACAATTAGTGACGTTTTGGAGGTCAAAACACAAGAAGAGGCATGGTGACGGTTTGGAAAAGGGGTAATTGAGGTCAGTAGTGTAGGTGGCTAGCCTGGGGTGCAACGTTATAAGTATAGGTAGTGTTGAAGTATAGGATGTGATCTGGGGTGCAACTGATCTGGGGTGCAACGTAGTGCTTTTTACCGATCAAGCATGTCAGAACATGTTCAGACACGTTTTACACACACGTTTTACGCATGTTTTATACAGCACTCGTTTTACACTACACGTTGTACACTACACGTTTTAACACGTTTT
>JASANC010001276.1:0-142860 GCA_030248135.1 Theristus sp. LFF4_11 | reverse complement strand
CACACAAAAAACGCAATCAAACAGCCAACTTAATGGACGCAGCTCTATCCCTGATCAATAATTTGCGCACAATAATAAAAGGATTAATCACTAACAAGCAACAGAAGACCGATGTTGCGGCGAACGTGACCAACATTGCTAACATGGCACAATAGTGGCTGATAAGAATGATGAGCATGATGATTGAATGGGGGTCAGGCTTGGGTGCAACAGAAAAAGTCGACAAAACTTGTATATCGGTATCTATAAAAAATGGCGATGTGAAGCCAATTCAGGGTTTCAGCTTTTGTAGTCAGGCTATGGGCAAAAAACTGATCAATAACAAACGGCAGCATCTGAGTCAAAAACTTAAACCCCGGAGCCAATAACAGAAACCGTGCCACCCCCCTAAAACCGGGCACCCCCCCCCATCGGACCCCCCCTCGAAAATTTGGCCGACACCCTCCACACCCCCCATGAAATTTTGTCTGGCGGAGACCCCCCCCCAAAATTTTCTGCACATCCTAAAATTTTTTTTCGAAAATCATGATTTTTTGTGTATAAAGTCCATAATATAAGCTGAATATATAATAACTTGACCATCTTCATTGTAATTTCAAAGATTTTGCAGCAAAATTTAGCGTTTTTCCTTCAAAATTAAAGCGAAAAAATATCATGGGGGTGGGGGAGGGGTGGACCCCCCACAGAAAATTTTGAAAAAATGCACCCCCATGGGACCCCCATGGGGGGGTCCCACGTTACCATAGTTTGGACCCCTTCACTTTTTGGTCGGCACCCCCCCCCACGGCACCATACCCCCCCTTCGAAAATCTTTTTGGGCCCACGGTATGCGTGGGGGGTATGGGGGTGCATTTTTTCAAAATTTTCTCTGGGGGTCCACCCCCCCCCCCCCCACCCCCCATTTAAATTTTTTCGCTTAAATTTTGAAAGAAAAACGCTAAATTTTGCTCCAAAATCATTGAAATTACAATGAAGATGGTCAAGTTATCATATATTCTTCAGCTTATATTATGGACTTTATAGACAAAAAAATCATGATTTTCGAAAAAAAGTTTAGGGTGTTCTGAAAATTTTGGGGGGTCTCCGCCAGACAAAATTTCATGGGGGGTGTGTGTGTGGGGGGGGGGGGTGTCGGCCAAATTTTCGAGGGGGGGTGCCCGGTTTTGGGGGGTGGGGGTGGCCCGGTGCCCCCCCCCCCCACCCCCCCTCCACCCGACGGTCTCTGGTGCTCTGGGGGGGGTGTGTACCCCCCACCCCCGCCCACGGTACTGGTCCCACGTTACCATAGTTTGGACCCCCCTCACTTTTTGGTCGGCACCCCCCCCCACGACACCATACCCCCCTTCAAAATTTTTTTTGGGCCCACGGTACTGGGTGTCAGTCATGGCACAGTGACACCCCCCAGGCGTGGGCCATGGGGGGGTGCACTATTGTAGAAAAATTTCTGGGGGGTGCCCACCCTCCTCCACCCCACCCATGATATTTTTTCGCTTAAATTTTGAAGGAAAAACGCTAAATTTTGCTGCAAAATCTTTGAAACTACAATGCAGAATATCAAGTTATCATATATTCAGCTCATATCATGGACTTTAGAGACAAAAAATCATGATTTTTTAGCAAAAGTTCATGATTTTTGGGTGGTCCGAGAAAATTTTTGGGGGTGTCACTGTAACTTAGATTCATGTAGGGGGGGGGTCGGGTGGGTGGGGTGTCTGGCAAATTTCGAAGGGGGGTGTGGATGATCCAGTGTCAGGTTTTGGGGGGTGGGTGTCGCGTGACCCCCCCCCCACCCCCATCTTGGTGGGTGTCACGTGCATCATCATTATTAAAACAGCTGCATCTGCAGTTCCGGTGCTCCTCTTCTATAACATTGGAAAGAAAAAATGCAAAAAAAAACATAAAGACTTCAATTTTCAACTTTCAAAAGATCACGAAGATTCATCTCTATGGCAACACATTTCTCAGTGCATAGTGCGAATATCAACAGCCTGCGAGCGCGGTTAGACCAATGTGCTGCGCATGTTGCCACGTACCAACCGGATGTTTTATGCCTGCAAGAAACAAAACTGTGCAGCGCAACCTGCGGACACTTTGCAATCGACGGCTACTCACTGTTTCGCTCCGACAGAAATGAAAACGGCGGTGGTGTTGCAATATACTGTAAATCTGATTTGCGACCATCATCACTGCAGTCAGATCCACTTATCTCAATTGCGACAAATGTGAGCAACTTTGAAAGTGCATCCATCATTCTAAAAATCGGTAATCTTCGTGTTGGTGTCATTTGCGTCTACCGATCGCCAAGCAGATGCCGTCCGACTGACTTTCAAGACTGCCTAGCTAGTCTATTGGCAGTTGTTCGTCCACTATGTGATTGTGTTTTTGTTGCCGGTGACATTAACATCAACGTTAATGAGCCCGAATTCACTCGTCTGTCTGCGCTGGTGGATACATTTGATCTCAAACATGTGATCAATGATGTTACGCATGGATCTCGCTCAATCGACCAAATCTTTGTGGAACGTCAACTTGCCGTCACCACGTCTATGTTTGCACCGATGGAAAACCGACATGCCGTCGTTCAATGTCAAACGGAAAACTTCAAAGAAAGTGCGTGGTCTGCACACAAGACTTTTTCAAGTATTTTTTATTTTCTAGTCGGTCGAGCAGGTCTCGAAGCAGATCCAAGCCCAAGAAAGGACACAAACACAAGAGGCGCTATTCAGAGAGAAAGTACAGTAACGAGTCGTCTGATAGACGTGCACCAGAGCGAAAAAACTCGAGGGAACGCGATTTGGGAAAAGATGAAAAGAAACTTGCTGATAATCCCAAACAACATCTGACACCAGCCCAATGCGCTCAGATGTACAAAGAAAAATTGCAGGCGCTTCCACCGAAGAAAAGACCAAGTCAACCAGGTGTGGGCTTTTTACTCATGTTTTTGTGCATTTTTATTTTTGTTTTACATGAATTCATTGCAAAATTCAAACGCTAAATAATTTGAACATAGCAAAACATAGCAATACAAAAAACTTATCCAGATCCCCAACACAAACAAAAAGCCCCAGTACCCCGGGTCCAAGAACACTATCCGGCGTTCGGATTCCCAACAGCGCCCAACATGGTTAAATCAAAACATTCAAAACGAAAAGGTGAGGCAATATTTTTTGTGGTAATAATATTATTTTTTATTTTGGTCTCGAGACTCAATGCGCGCATAACATTTTCATGCATGCCGCGGGAAGTCAAATTTGACAAAGTGATCCGAGTCCCCTAAATAGGGCCAAGGACGGCGATTTTGAATTAAAACATAAGGATTGAGACTAGTTTCTTTTCTACGTCTGCACACGCAGTGAGTCGCAGAACGTAAGAAATACGTAGATAATAGATATGATAATAGATAATAGATTACCTCAAATGAGTATTTATCCAATTTTTCTTGAAATTAAACCCCGTTTTCACAATTGTGTGCTATTTTTGATGCTTCACATAAAAGGATTTTTGATGTTTCACTTGTTAATAACAAGTTACACACAACCGTCAAACGGTTTACTTGTATGTGCCATGTGGTATGTACCACATGCATCTAGCTGATTTTGTTGGTGATCACGTGAATGGTGCGTGCTTTCTGTGCACCATTGCTGTGGAGGTGGAGTCTGTTTTGCGCAGAAAGCATGCATCACGTGATGACCAACCAATCAGGCTAGTTGCATATGAAACATCTGAAGCTGAAAGTTGCACCACTTATAGTCATTTGGTCGCCATTTGCGATTGCCAGTTGCCACCACTTATTGTTGGCTGAAATTTTTACACAACCAAATGACTATAAGTAGTACGATTTCAGCTTCAGACATCAATGCAGTCGCGAGATCGAAGCAGTTTAAAAATTGACGTTTTTTGATCCCCCTCTAAAAATTTTGTACATCGAAAAACCATTTCAAAAACATCTAATAAAAACATGCACGTGACTGGAAAACCAATTTTAGTAGCATCACACGACCACCATCAGAGAAGCCTGCAAAATGTGCCTGAACGTGACCCGAATTATCAGACGTTGGCTGGACTCGACGATAAAGTGTTCAAAAAGGAGGTCGTCAAAAAAGAGGTTCCAATGATATCTTTCTTATTAAACGTGTAGATAGCCTTTTCACAGATAGAAAAAAGGTTTCACGGGTGCGCGGCAATTTGAAATCATCAAAACTGAAATCTGACACAATACTGAGCATTTTCGCAAGAAATTGAAAAACAAAACTAATATCGTTTATTTTGGTCCCGCGTCTCAATGCGCGCATAGATAGGTAAGCAGTCTCATGTGCGATGCGGGAAATAAAAATTGGCAAAGGGATCCGAGTCCGCTAAATAAGGCCGGGTTACTTAGGCTATTCTGGATTACCACAGACAAATTGAACCTAGTTTCCTTTCACGTTCACAACCGCATTGAGTCGCAGATCTAAAAAAAGATAATACCAATAATCAGAATCTTTTCCACAAAATGAAATTATTTTAAATCATATTAAAGCAGTACCGAAGATGATAGACAGATGGGGGTGCGAATTTTTTAGGGGGGTGGGGGGATTGCAAATTTTTCAATGAAAAATGCTTCAAATTTTAGAAAATCGCTAAGATAGTTGTTTGTCAAACTAAATAAGTAAATAACCTTATAGAGATATTTAGTGCATATTATGCACCTAGGAACCGAAAAATCATGATTTTTGAAAAAAAAGTTGTGATTTTTTGTGATTTTCAAACAAAAATTTGTGATTTTTGAACCAAAAGGTGTTGTGATTTTAGGAACATTTTGGAAGAAGGTGGGTACCCACTGGGAGGGGTGCCGAGTCGAGAAGGGGTGAGAGGGTACCCACGGGGGGTCTCAGGTTTAGGGTTTGTGGGTGTCACGGGACCCTCCTCTCCACCCCCACAGGAGGCAACTTCGTGCCAGGGGGAGGGGGTCACCCCCCCCTCATCTTCGGTACTGATTCAGAGTATTCGGACTAGGTTCGGTTGCAAAACAGCAGGTTAAGATTTTTACAGATGTGCGGCTTTTATACACATTTTGCAACATTACGCCGCCTCTTTTGGACAAAAAGATAAATACATACTTAATTTAATTTTTTTTAATTTAATTAATTATACGCGCGTTTATATACTTACACACAAACAAATAGAATATTGCACATTTGCGCCGGAAAAAAAACGTTTTCATTGACAGTTTTATCAAACAGTGGCGCTTGAATTACCAATCAGTCAATTGGTAGTCATTTAATTTTCCACAAAGATCAGGCGTGTTAGTTCAACCGAAATTTTGACGCAGCCACTTGCACAGCCGTCGCCATTGGTGTCGGCAATCAGTACTCCAGAACAACAGCAGCCGCATCATCAACAACAACAACGACCATTCAATGCTGTCGGTGATGAGAACTACCTCACGTTGGCCGGAATTGACAAGCAAAATCGACAATTTGCGCCGCCGCCGGTTAGACTTTGGAATTTGTTTCAAAGTTAGAGTTCGCTCTAACTGGCTTAGTTAGACCGAAATATATATGAGAAGGTAAACTTTTAACTACACCGTGGAGATAGATGGGAAAACATTGCTGTTTTTGGCAAATGTCATTTTTTCACATTTCAAAATCTACAGGTGCAGGCAAGACCAGCGGTCCGAGATACGTTCGATCCAGAATACCAAACATTGGCCGGCATTGATGAGGGTGTCTTTTTCAGAACTGATAAAATGTTCAACGAAATGTGATTTTTCTTCATTCTAACGCTATTAACATTTACTCAGCATAACTGTAAAACCTACTTGTGCAACGGGAAACATTGTTGTGAACTGGTCCTCCCAAAGCTTTGCATTAGCGCAAACAACTGGCAATTTACTAGAAAACAACTTTTACTGAAATAAAAAAGCGGATATGCAAATTGAACACGGTGGGGTTTATTGAGTTTGATGAGAAAAAGATACCTGCAAGCAAGCAACACAAAACGCAAATTACTTTTCTTGTAAAATATAATATTCCTGAACTTGTCTTGTTAGCAACTTGTATCGACGATTCCCCTTGATTCATAAAAACAATTGTAAGAATCACATTATAAAAAAACTCGCCGATGTATCTTAGAGCCAGTGAATTGAATTGCACAATTTGCAATCGTTGTTGATCACAAAACTGCTCAAGCAAACATGAATTGATTTGCAACACATATAAAATGAACAGTTTGTCGCTTGAATGTGCCAGAAATACATCTGTAACAACAAAGTTCAAGAATCATAACTTCTAACATGGATCACCCTGTAACAGCATCATTTGAAATCCTGTATTGGCCACTATTAGACACTTGTCCATAGGCTTTGACCACTCTGCTATATGTGGCCACTTTGGGATATGTTTTGGACACTATAACTGACCAGGCATTTTTCATGGCCACAAGGCCCGTTAAACACTATGCACTTTTACCCCTGAATTGCAGGGCAAGTGATGATTCATTGCCCGAGGTTGGGGATGGGGGGAGGCATGCCGCCGCAGTGAACCAAAAACCAAACTGTGCAGCACCGTCAGCCCAGCCGAGCCGCAGCCGGTTGTGTTGATTACGAGCCGCAGAAAACACCACACAAAAATGATTTGCAATTTGTGCAAATTTGTTCTTGTTCTCTTGAAAAACCACTCGTTTCGTTACCGCACTGTATGATACTCTTTTTACACAAAGCTGACGTCAGTGAACCGGTCGGAGACTAGGAGTTTTACAGGAAATGAATTTTTCTTGGGCTTGTTTTTTATTTCGTTTGTTGCTGTTGGTTGCTGTTCTTGTTCTTTTTTCTTTGCTCTTCACACATTTTCCGTCAGTTTTTCTGTTTTGTGAATTTTTTCATTTGCATCCTTCATCTTGTATGCCCTGCCTTGTTTCAAATTTTGCAGTTAAATAAATGTGGAACCAACAAACCAAAGCAACTGTCAATACAATCAACAAACAAACAATTTTATTGAACTGTACTTGACCGGAACTGTGTGACGCTGACTGAAACAATAACGGTCAAATTTGCCTCGTTTTTTAAATTTCAATCAGAATGGAGCCGCGAGACAAAATTGTCTCGTATTTGTGGGTGTTGTTCGGCACGTATTTAACGGGTAAATGAGTTGGATTTTGTAAATGACTTTTTTTCATGCAAAAAGTTGCATTTTCTGTGTGAATGATTGAATGAAATCATGTCATTCATCTCATTCATTTATCGATGCGTTTTATTTTTTGCAGCCGTTGACGCGAGTCTTGCTGAAGTGGAACGACACCTTGAAATGGGCAAACAGTTTCTATCGAAGGGACAGTTCGCTGACGCGTTGACGCATTATCACGCCGCCGTCGGTAAGAAAAAGTGTTTCAGTTTTGGCTTGGAAGTTTAGCAGGCTTCTGTCTATCGTTCTGCAGAGGGGAAGTTCGAACCTCGCTGTAGACAGGGCACACGCGCGTGGAGAAACAGAAAGTGACCAATTGAACATCTAAATGTTCTGCTCCCTCCCGAGCCGAGGGCAGATTGGGCTCGGAGCAGTATTGAGTATTTGCCCTCTGCCGTCGGAGTTTGGTATCTTAGGGTTTCCGGAACCAGTGCGTTAAAAAATATAAAAATAATAAAACCTAAATAAGTCACTGTGTTTTAAACAACCTTATTTCCTTCAAAAATTGTTTTGCTCAAGAATAAGAGTTGTAGTGATTTTAAAATCAAAACCTAAAACTGAAAAAGTTTCCCGTTTCAAAGTGAAACGCACTGGCACCAGTCATTGTTGTTGTCACCCTCGTGTCGTAGGTGGTAGCGTTCGTGATGTATAGGAGCTTAATGGCCGAGAAAACTCGATGGGCAGCCCACTTGGCGGGTTCTGTCTGTTCGCTTTTCTGAGTTATCCCTAGCGAAAATTATCGCCTAAAATCACCGATTCGTTTGTTCGTTCAGTGTTAAAACAGCGCATTGCGGTGTCGTCGCTGTTGCAGATGCTGACCCCGAGAACTATCAAGTGCTTTACCGACGGGCGACCGTGTACTTGGCGATGGGCAAATCGAAATCAGCGCTTCCCGATCTGGATAGAGTCGTCGAACTGAAGCCGGACTTTGTTGCGGTTGGTGGACGTTTGTTGACGGATTAGTGCGTTTCTTGAGCAGTGTATAGTTGGGATGGGAACAACGTATGATTGTGTAATTAATTACATGTCATTATATTGGCTTTATAAGCTGTGATGATCTGTGATCAGTGTGCAGTCTGTTCTTAAGGCGGAAACACCATTTAGTTTTTCGTCCGTACGCACAAACGTCGTTCTAAATCCCGTACGCAAACTAATCGTGTCCGTAATGCATTAAGATAGCACACACGACACGATTTCTAAATCGCGTGGCCATTTTTTACGTGTTTGCTTGCCGTCCTAATCACCGAACCGAAATAAACAACTTAACCACGTAAAAACCCATTCAGCATGCCGTTTCCATCCTATTTTGGTCATTTTTAATTGGCACACCAGCTAGAACCCCACACTAGAACCGCACCATGAAGCCAGACGTCAAGGGTTGGGCTGAAATAAACCGAATAAAAAATTGATGCAACCAGCTGATTCGCTGAGATTGCGTTATCCTGGAAAAGTCTATTTTCATTTTCCACCGCCCAATCAGTGGCGTGCTTGATTTCATTTACTTTTATTATTCGTGTCTTTCTATTTTTATGCATTACATTTCCCTTCTTCTATTTCAGGCCAGAATGCAGCGCGGCAATGTGCTCCTGAAACAGGGTGACCTCGAAATAGCGTACGATGATTTTCAAAAAGTGGTCGGTATTGAGAGTTTCATTGAACTTGCTTTTTAACCGTCTGCTTTTGTTTCGTCTGAGTTTAATTAAAATTTCTCAACGCAACAGACCCATCAATTTTTTGGTGCATTACAAAGCGCCACTGCCACACCGTATTTGTCAGAATGTTTTTTTTATTTAACAGACGCTTTGAATGTTGCCCATTGCTAAGCTTGGACAAATGAGAACAATTTTTATACAGCTCACCATTAAACCCGATTCATTCAATCGATTTCCCCTCAAAAACAACTTCAGTTGGAACAAGAACCGGACAACTCGGAGGCACAGGCGAAAATCGACCAACTGGGGCCGATGCGCGAGACGGCCAGAGAGGCGAAACGCTTGTTCGCAGAGGGGGACTTGCAAGCAGCGTTGTATTTCCTGTCGAAAGCAATCGAGGTGTGCGTGTATTTCTTTTGGTGAATCCCGCTTCTGTGTTTGCCGAAATCACTGTTTTGGTTTTGCGACATTTCGACATAACAACGGCCAAAGGAGCGAAACGTTTGAAATCGCTTCAGCAAGTTGCGCCACCATCAGCCATATTATCGATGTTCTTCAACCTGTACCTGTGAATGGTGGCTATCAAAATTTGCGAAGCACAAGCACAACGAACCGACATCGATCCTTTTTTTCGATCCATTCCATGCCAATGAAACGTGAACACCGGGAAAGTGACTTGTGTTTCTCACGATGACAGATGAGTCCGTGGGACTACACGCTGCGAGAGACGCGAGCCGAGTGCTACAGGCAAATGGGGCAATTGGGCGATGCGGTTGGCGACATCAGGGCGACCACGAAACTGCTGCAGGACAGCACCGACGCCTATCACAAGTTGTCGTTGTTGTACTACGAAATGGGCGATGCCGAAGAGTCGCTCAGGTCGGTCGCACAAGTGAACAATTGCATTCCAGGAACGGTTTTTTTGCATTCGACCCCATTCCCAGGCACACACTAATCTGTTTTGCTTGTTCTATGCGTCTGATTGTCAAGTTGGTCTTCACCATTGCTGCTCTTTTTGTGTATAATATTCACTTTTCGTGTTCTGCAACTCTTCGTTTCAATTCGTTTGCAACAGGCGTAAAACGTAAATTAGTGTGGTCGGTGCTTTATGTGACAATTCAAAATTGCCCAAGTGACTCTGTTATAATCTCACGCATTTGGTGTCACATCTCAGGGACTCGGCTCACTTCACGCACGTTGAACTCCACCCGTTTTCAACGCTGCATTGAGTCGCAGAACCAGATGAAAACAGCTAAAAGGCGGATTTTAACGCGCAACATGACGTTTCCGTTTGCAGCCAAATCCGCGAGTGCCTTAAGCTCAACCCCGACCACCAGCAATGCTTCGCGCACTACAAGAAAGTGAAGAAGCTCGCGAAGCAGCTGCACGAGATGAACGCGGCGTCGCAGGCGGAGGAGTGGATGCTGTGCTTGGAGCGATATCAGGCCGCGTTGCGCACGGAGCCGAGGGAGTTCGGCATTCGATTGGTCGCCGACACGACCGCCTGCCGATGTCATTCGCAGGTGAGAGGCTCGCGTTGAATCGGTTTGCATGGAGCGATCGGCACGTCACTGGATGACGCCACCTTTTCTGCGTATGATAGAGAACCACTTGGTTGATTCGCATGAGTTTTGGTGGTGGTTGTTTTCTTGTTGGAACTCGTATGATGGCGACGTTCAACGTCTTGGGTGATTTTTGTTGTTGTTGTTATTCGGAAGGGTATCAATGAATTTGGCGTCAGTCAGACCGCATACGTTGGCCAAACACCGCCCACAGCCTGCACGTCGCTCGTTCGGATGCAGCGCATGTTTTGTTTGTGCCCATTTTCGGTCGCCGATAATCAGAAACGGTCAGCAAGAATTCAACGGCGGAATTTTGTCGCTGCAACGGTGACAACGGCGGACTGGTTGTGCGGCGGTCGAGGACAAACAGAATGCAGCACTGCAGCACAAACGTAGCACGTTGATTTGACGCTAAATTCGTGCAACACCTTTCCGTTCACGCAGTTGCGGCCGAGAACAACGGCAACAACGACAGAAAGCCAAACAATGCTGATGTTGATGTTTCGCGCAGCACGATTGCTTTCCCATTTTTTATCCGATTTTCCAAAACGTGCTTTGCAGGCGGGCCACTCCGCCGAGGCTGTTTCACTCTGTTCGGCGGTGCTTGAGACTGACCCGAACAACATCAACGTTCTGTGCGACAGAGCGGAAGCGTATATCATGGACGAGGACTTTGATGCTGGTGCGTGTTGTTCGCTCATGTGTCGGTGGTGGCTTTCGCTGGTTGAACAGTTTTAGTGGAGTTTGTGACAGAAGCACGTATGATGCGCTGGTGATAGAACTATCTGGCACCTATTGTGGTTTGTGTTGCTGTGTGCTGTCTCAATTTGCAGTTTCGAGTCTGAAAATGTTACGCAATTTTCTTCTTGGAAGGACATAAACCTCTGATTGGCTGTAGTGTGCTCGTCACGACCAATCAACAAATCCAGCTCAAACGATAAAACCAACCAGCGATTACCAGAAAATTGTACAGAAACACGGATATCATTTATTTATTGTCATTTCAGCGATCAACGATTATCAGCAAGCGTTGAAAATTGAGGAGAATTCAAGGCGAGCCAAGGAGGGCCTGAACAGAGCGCAGAAACTGCAGAAGCAAGCTGGACGCAAGGATTATTATAAGATCCTCGGAGTGAAGAGGTGCGCGAACGGACAATGATTTTGAATGTTGTTCTCTCAAGTTTGTCGATTCGATGAAGATAAATTGCGTTATTCACACAGTTATTTCATAGACGTAGAAAACATTGATTTTGAGAAGAGAAAAAAAGGAACGGTCTGTTCTTTGGATTGCACATTTTCAGGAACGCAAACAAGCAGCAAATCATGAAGGCTTATCGAAAACTGGCACAACAATGGCATCCAGACAATTTTCCGGACGAAAACGAGAAAAAGAAGGCGGAAGCAAAGTTTATTGACATCGCTGCCGCCAAAGAGGTGCTCACTGACCCAGGTGAGCTTTTTACTTTTCATTTGGTGCTTTTGCATTTGACAATGTGACCCGCAAATTACTAAAAACTCGCGACAAGATCAATCAGAAGCGGACGCAGGTGTGGTCTGCTTGTGCAAGTGCAACATAATCGCTCTCCACCAAACTGATGTGCAGCTAGTCAGAATCCTATTTTTTTTCAAAGACCTGTCATTGCGATTTGTCACTTTCTAAAAGTTGTTCGTTTTTCAGAGAAACGCGAAAAATTCGACAACGGGGAAGACCCTCTCGACCCGGAACAGCAAGCTCAACAGGGAGGCCATCCATTTTACGGGTTCAACCCGTTTGGCGGTGGCTTCGGCCACGGCGGCGGTGGCTACTCTTTCAAGTTTCATTTTCAATAATTTTTTTAAAATTATTCTTGTGAACGTTGTCATAATTGAGATCTTTTATGGTTATTGCTAGGATAACGCCTTCATTATTTCATTGTTTGGGTATATACATTTGTTGCAATCTTGTTTTTCAGTTCGTTCATGAGTTCTTGAAGTTGGGCTGGTTGTGCAGACGTGGTTTTTTGAATCCCAATTAAATAAAAAAATCAGTGTTTGAAAAATGCCTCACCCTTTGCGCCGATTTTTATTTAGTCTTTGTTGTTGATATTTTTCAGCTGCAGAAAGTTTATTTTGAGGCGACTTTTACTCAGAATAGAATTAGAAACCCGGATCATTCTCGGATCATGATTATCCAGCGGTGTGTGCAATTTTGCTCGTTATTCAGTTGTGCTCCACCCACTTCTGTGTGCGATCACCTGATTGGCTGTACTGCGGACACACTGATTGGTCGAGTCGAGTCTGTTCGTCACTATGTTGCCAATTATAAAGCTGCTCTGTAGTATATGTGCTTGGAGACAATGTCAACGACTGTTTTTCTTCATGATTTCTCCGTTGGTTTTCTGTGAATCGTTATTCAGGTATTGCATTGTTCATTTTTGTTCTTGCTGTCGTTCATCAAGTCAGAACCGGTTGCAGATTTGTGATTTTTTTTCCGTTTTTTAATGAAAAAATTCGGAAATTCGGAATGAAAATAAAAAAAGCACCAGAAACATCAGTTGAGAACACCCCCGTCCTTGTTTCACGTGTGATCAGTACAAATGAAAAAGTTAAAAGAGGAGTGCTTGAAACTCCGTCAACATTTTGAAATTGTCGTGGCAATCAAAATACCAACCAACACACAGAGCGCAAAATAAAGCGTTTTTGTGTTTTTCTATTAGGCAACGACACATTTGTACCATCAACATTACTGACAAGTTAGTTTTATTACAGTTCTCGAAACAAGTTCGTTCAAAGCCCCAGAATAAACGAGATGCACAGCATCATTCAAAGCTTAAACAACATTTTAAAGTAATTTAACACAGTTTATATAAAACTGTCAGAAACAGGTGACGTCAACTTGAATTTTCAATAAAAAAATGTACCATAGACACCATTTATTAACAAGTTAGATTAACATACACGTTCGACGATTTGACATGGGCATGAACAATAACGTAGTTTGTAAAGCCATGTTGCTGTTTTTTTCTAATTTGACTAGTTTTGTTAAAATTAAAACCCTAACGTGAACTAGTATCATGAATAGGGTCGGCAAAAACCGTTTTTTTTAAATCTGGGTATGTAACGCGTTTTTTTCAGGTTTTTCGTTTTTCGCGTTGCCAACCCTGAAAACCCGGAAACGATAATATAATACCATTATGGCCGATAAAGATATTGCAACAAAATATTTTAGAGTATGGCTGTTGGTGCACATGAGCAAAAACGCACAAGTGTTCAATGAAATCAAAAAAATTGTGTAGCAGTTCTACAAACACATTATTCGATTGTTTGTGTACACTAGCGACTGAAACAAGAAAAGTGCACAAATGATAAACAATCAACACCAATACAATGTACTTTGTCCACCACAACCACAATGATTATTGACAAAAAACAAATAATGGCACATTTTTATGTGAAGACAAACATACGAATTCCACAAAAGCTAAAAGCCCAAGTCACTTGTTGAGTGTTTTTATGACACGCTCGCATGACGCTTTAATCACTGTTGATTCACACAACCAACTTTACTACTGTAACTGACGTCTAGTTTAATAGATGGCTTGTTACTGTAACTGACGGATTGCTGTTTGGTGTAGTGTCACGTGACACGCACATTCAACAACCGTAAAACGATTAGCATCCAAACCACCGAGCGTGCCATAATTAACTGAAAAGTATGATTCAACCTGCTACAGTTGTCAGTTGTGCGGTCAAACGCAGCATGCAGAGAACGAGTGATGTGTGTGCATGAAGTGAGGACGTAAACAAACTGACCAACGTAACGTGAAAGTTCAAATAATGATAACAGCGACAAACATGAAATATCTAGAGAACATCAAGCCGAATATCAATGTGGAAAAAAAACAAAAAATGCAGCAGGCACGTGGAAGCGAAAATAAGCAAGCAAAAAAAGCTGAAAAGGACCGTGCGAAAACGGTGAATATGCCCCGGTGACGTGCAGATTTCTGTTGCCATGATTTGTTCGCGGCTCACGGTAAACGCGTGTACAGTTCTCTGAAAAGCAACAAAAGAAAATGGAAAAATGAATACTAATACTGAACTACTACTAATAACTTAATACTACTACTACTTTCTGCCCAAGGGAAAGGTTTAAGGGAAAAGTTGCAAACACTGAACACAGTTCCGTTCATTCATCATAAAACGTAGTAACACGAGCACCACGAAAATAACCAAAAACGCGCAACGCAGAAATAAAAAACAAGAACAAGAATAAACCATTTAAACCATGCTTTTCAAAAATTAAAACTAGAATTTGAAACGAAGAATATGCCTTGTTTGACACTTGAGCATTATCGGAAAGGAAACGAGCGAAAAGTTATTTCCTAAATTACAAACACATATCAATGTCATTTCACAAAAGCAAAATAGCAAAACAGCAAATAGCATTTCACAAATAGAACAACAAGACAGACTTAAAGCATCCTAATTATTGTGTTGACCAGATGAAAAAGTAAACAAAAATTGAAAATAAAACTGTACAGATATGAAATCACACTCAGTATTCAGTAAGATACATCATACATTCTCTTGAAATTGCAAATATAAAAGACACCGTAAAGTATTATTGTTCGAATCGTTTGAAAACAAAAAATAATTCAAAATTCCAAACTCCACGAATGTCATGAAATTGGAGGGTTTGTCGTTGCTAACATTAACGAGTCGTTCTCATAACTATTATGACTATCTTCAACCATTTGATCCACTTCAAAGTCACACGTGCTGATTGCGCTAAAAAATACTTTTTTTGTTAATGTTAAAATTCATGAAGCAAGTCTACGCATTTGTAAGTAAATGCGTTAGTTAAAAGCCCATTTCAAAAATTCATAGCTCCTGCAATGGTCTAGTCTTTTTAAAACCCGGTATAGCATGGTTCAGCAACTTACAACCTTATCACAGCGAAACGTTGCTGAAAACCCGTAAAAACAAATTTGTTATCACATCCAATCAACGCGTTAATCTTACAATTATCAATGATCGAACTCAAATGACATATCGGCCACAGATCTACCATACACGGTCTTGACACGATCTTGCACCAACGTTTATAACCAACTACGAACTATCTGTATTTCTAATCCTGATTCCACAGCTAAGACCCGTTCATACTGACTGATGCTGACGTACGTCAAAGGCACACCTCCATGAGCGGTGGTATGCAATAACACGAGATTGACGTCACGTGACGTGCCGTGCCGTACATGCGTCTGTATGAACGGTGGTATGCTGAAACACGGCCTCTGTGGTCAGTTTTATAAGAGTAGTGTCTGAAAAGTGAGGAGTTTTACTCCAGGGTGTTCCAAAAGTTAAACCTTGACAACTTCTGAATAAATTTATAGAGGTGAACCAGCAGAATAAAATAACTCGGTGCTGATTTTGGCAAAAATATCAAACCAATATCAAGTCTCAGTCAAAAAAAGGAACTTTAGGTTCAATTCTTCAACCGGAATTTGTTATGGTCGAACTTTCGGAACACCCTGGAGTAAAACTCCTCACTTTTCAGACACTACTCACTTTTATAAAACTGACCACTGACCTGACGTGACGTGCCGTAGACGTATACGTCAGTATGAACGGGCCTTTACGTTTGTTTTCTTTCGTTGACAGTTTAAACGAGACGCAATATGGTCGAACATGGCCGTCAAAATTGATTGAATCGACGTGCTGATATGTGTGCACTTTTGCCTGAGACGAAAAAACATGGCGACTAAAAACAAAACAGAACTGAACTGACCGTCTGACTTTGCTCGCCTCGGCGTACATGACGGCACAATGGATCGTTGGAAACAAGGACGTCTTTGGGACACGTTTGTAGAAGCCGCCTGCCTCCATGACATCACGAGCCGGTGCTGCAGTTCAATTTTTTTGGTTTAAATTGTCATGATTTTTTTTAGTTGAACGTTTTGTTTTGTTGAAAAACATTGTGGATTAATTTGTGCTGAGTGACTGATGTTAATTAACAATGTGCTGATCAACGAAGTTGTGCGATGGTACTCTGCATTTTGGCCTGGCCAACATTATAGCTTGGCCCGCAGAACAGAGATGGCCTCATTGGTGATGTGCCCCTCTTGAACCACTTGAGTAAAAAAACTTGTGAGAAAGCTTATTCACAAAAAACACAATCAAACAAATTGAATAATTGAATCAATCACACTGAATAAGTCCACAAAACGATGAAAAACAATCGTACCTTTCAAGTTTGCATACAACAGAGTGACGCCAATTTCTTCGAGTTCCTCATAGACCTGAACAAGTAAATGGTAGTCAAAAACATGGAAAGAGCACGATTCACCGGTTGGATGATTGCATATCACATTAATTCATGGTGCAAACTCAGCAACCAATCAGACGATTATTAGCTGGTAATAAATCTTAGCTCAACAGTTCAACACCCACATATCGTTGTTCGTGGCAAGGCAAGCAGTATCGCTTTGTCACATGTGATAACACACAGTATAAAAATATTTTATGCGACGAAAGCGGTATTCATGAAACAGTATTTAGTGACGCATAGCGGCGTTAAAACATAGCTACGTGGTCACTAAATACTGCTTCATGAATGCCCCTTAACACATGCACGATGATCAGCTGAATCATAACCATGAACGCGTGCATTGTTGTGTCGCGTTTCGATTTTTAAAAAGTTTCATCAGAGCCACCAGAAAAGCAACAGCCGAGTGCGATTACACGGGCACGCATCGACTGAGCACCGCCAGGCCAGGGCTGATACACGCTGCACCAGTCACTCACACTGCGCAACGTGTGCAGCCCCATGAAGTCGACGTAGTTGAAGCCGGAGCAGTCGAGGATGACGAAATCGGGCAGCTCCGGCAGCGTCTTGTCGTGCACCGTGCTGAGCTCGCCGTTCTCGAGGATGCTCTCGTCGACGTCGGCCGCGCCCGCGTGCTCGTGTTGGTGCTGCTGCGGTCGCTTGCTCAGCGGTGTCGTCTGGCTCGGCGACTGCAACACACGCACTGCTTTTTTATTCAACCTGTTCATCTTTTTTCAGCAGAATACAGAGCACGCGAAAGAAGAAACAACGGAATCGGGTTGGAACGAAGCCACACTAGGCCACCAATGAAGCTTTTGATTTGTGCCGACCCACCGGATGCCCGCTGTTCAATTCGGCTAAAATTCAATGTTTCGTGTGCTCGGCATCCTGTGAAAGAATCTGACGGGCTTCAAGAAACAAAGGACATGAGGGCAGGGTGTTTCCTCCCCTCCCCCATGATGGGGGTGGCGGCTGACTGTCATATCATCGATATTTACTCAAACGTGTCCGAAGGAAATGACGTCATATGCTTTCAAAACATCTGGTTGTCATAGCGCACGCAGCAAAGCAGACTGTCGGTGAAGTGAAGATCCGTCGCGTCCATGGCGTAGCGGCAGAACTTCGGCCTACAGTTCTGTAGGTACCGGGTTCGAACCTCGCTGTGGACAAGACATACTCGTGGAAAATTAGAGTGACCAATGAACATCTAATGGTCTATTCCCTCCTGAGCCGAGGGTAAAATTGGGCTCGGGGCAGTATTGCCCGTCTCCGCCGGAGTTTGGTATCTTCGGGTTTCCGGAACCGGCGCGCGTACAAATAAAAAATAAAGAAGATGGTGAACTAAAGCGGAAATTCTGGTGCCCGAGCACGACCAACTCCCCATTAAAACCTCCATCGCAAGCATCAAAACAACGCACTCTAACGACGGTGTCCGTCGGATCGATCGTCTTTGGCGTGTCACCATCATCGACCGTCTGCTTGTTCGTCTCCTGTTGCTGCCTGAGGCGTTCCTTGTCACGTTGCTCCTTTTCGTCCAACGCCTTTCGCGCCGCATCGAGATTGATGTCGCAGTGGCTGTACAGTTTGTCGCGGAACACCTCGCAGTTCGTGAACGTCAACGGTGAGTCGAAGCGGTAGACCGAGATGCCCGGCATCATTTCCATCTGGACCGCAGAAAAAAACGCGCAAGAGTTTTCAGTGCAATTGTTGGCATGTTGAATTTATTTATTTGGAAAAGTGCAGCAAATGAAAATGGTTCGCCTGTTTGATTATGTTTTCTAATGATTCGACGATCAACACAAACTGTCAGATCAACACACTAGTGTGGAAAATGATTTAAAAAACGTGATTCATGTGAAAAAACACTGACCGCTTTATACCGTCTGACGTCTCGGTAAATTTCCGTGTTTGGCAGACGTCCAAGAATCACTGACGGCGGGCTAAATGTTCAATAAATCAACAGATGATCTACCGTAAGAAAAGCATTGTAATGCTTCTTCACACTTCCCCACAAACGGGCGGGTCTGAAGGGGCAGTCTTTTTTCAGCTTGAACAGTGTCTGCCCACTGATAGCCAACGAAAGTAACGTTGGAGGCAAAGTGAACAAACCAGTCTGAGTCAGTGGTATCCGTGTTGCAAAAGTCAAGAGTCAAGAGTTCTCCGTGTTACCAAAAACCACTGAAATTCGACCAACCGCTGCGATCGAAGAATGGCAGTGAAGAGTGCGAAGCCGATGCCGACCATCAAGCCCCAGCGCACGTCCAAACCGACGGTCGCCAGGAATGTGACCAGCCAGATCGCCTGCAGTCCGGGATGCTTATTTTCGACTTCATGCTTCACCAAAAGTCAGATTAGTGTGAACGCCAGCTTTGAACCGGTGCAGCGCACAGTGAAACGTACCAAGTCCAACTTCGAGACCGGCCAGAGTTCCTTGACCTGTTCGAACTGCACGAACATTCCCTTCAAGGCGACGATGATGATTGCGGCGAGAACGCACTGTGAACACAAAGCAACAACAGTAAGAGATGCGTTGTAAAAGTGGTGACATTTGGGTGCACGTAGAGATGTAAGGGTCAAAAAAAAAATTTTTAAATTTTTTTTTAAAAAAAGTAAAAAAAAATGAGCATTTTTTTATTTTTTTTATTAAAAATTTTTGAAATTTTTTCTTTAATGTGCCCTGAAAATGCCGTTTTTGGCATAATTTTTCGAAAGTTCAACAAAAATTTTCTTTGACTTCACCTTGTCACTTAAGGCCCATTCATGCAAGCGCGCGCTGAAGCGCGCTGACGCGCGCTGACCAGCTTCATCATGAATGAAGAAATGAAGCTGCGTCAGCCGCTGCGGCTTTTTAGGTTTTTTGTCCATTCACGAACGCGCGCGCTGAAGCGCGCTGAAGCGCGCTGACCAGCTTCATCATGAATGAAGAAATGAAGCTGCGTCAGCCGCTGCGGCTTTTGATGTCCGGACCCCAAATGCCGCAGCGGCTTGTCTGAAAAATGAAACGTATTTGCATAATTTCTGCGCTTTCAATTGTGATAGATGCAGACCAAAAAGGGAATGAATTTAATTGTGGTAAAATTAAATTAATTGAGGAATACAGTAAGTTTTATTGTGCTGCGTTTGTGAAAGAAACCAACAGATAAAAACGATAAAAACAACTGGGCTCAGACGGGTTTCGAACTTTGGCCTCTGTGCTGACAGGCACAACACGTTACCACTGCACTATAGTAGTTGACAGGTGGGAACCTCTCTAGGTGTTTGTTCATTAAACGTCATTCAGTTTTATCGTTTTGTGCTGTTGTCTGTGTTGTCTCCGTACGTGCTGTTTAGTACACACTATATACCGCTTCGATTCGTTGTTTTCGCCGTTTCAGTGAATGTTTTGATCTTTTGATTTGTGCAACATTCACTAATCATGTGCTGCCGTTGAGGAAACTTTTTTTGCAATGAAGCAAAGCTTGTTCTTGCGGGCTGCACACCGGTTTTAAGGGCTGCGCAAATCAGTACCCCACACCGTCGCACGGGTACAGTTCACATAAATTTCACATAAATTTCTTGCACTACTTTTATGCTTTGTTGAGTATTCGTATTCTCACTGTCACACTTATTTTGAGACTAATTACGCTATACAATACTGTTCAGAATCTGTCAGAAAAGTACTAAATGATTTAACAAAAAAGTCTTGCAACATTTGTGAAAGATTGTCACTGACAGCAACAATCAGCGATTTTGCACACACAAATTTGATGTCCGGACATCAAATGCCGCAGCGGCTGACGCAGCTTCATTTCATCATTCATGATGAAGCTGGTCAGCGCGCTTCAGCGCACTTCAGCGCGCGCGTCCGTGAATGCGCATGTGCTCCAAAACTGAAGCGCGCTGACGCACGCTGAAGCGCGCTGTTTTTTTGCTTCGTGAATGTGTAGCAAAGTGAAGCGCGTCAGCGCGCTTCAGCGCGCTTCAACCTCCATGAATGGCGCTTTAGTCTTCAACGCTGCAGGTGGTATTCTGGATTGATTTATCGACTGTTTTCAGCCTTGGTGAGTGATGATCGACTCGCCCATTGAAGTACTTGAGCGTCGCAAAGGCTAGTTCAACAAATTCCGATGTCGCTAAGGTGAGATAGAAGCAGAGAACTCACATTTACGCATCGTTTTTCAGGATCTCGAAAGGTGGAAATTGCACTGTCTGCCACTGCAAGCGTAACTTCGTTGGTTGCTCGTTGCTGTTTCGCCTCGTGTCGTCAGCATGATCACACCGGTTTGTTGTTGAACTTGTTTCCATGTTATTTGAGGTGAATTGAGAGGCAAAACACGAGACGTGATGTCGTCGGTGGGAAAATGGGGTCGCCGAAACCAAGTCTGAAATTTTCACCCTCCTCCCATATGAGTGGGGGTCATATGGTAAGTCGGTGGCTCCTCAGATGGTGATATTCGGACTCCCTGAAAAATTCTGAACAACTTTCATTTAAAAAAAAAATTAAAAAAAAATATTTTTTTTTAAAAAAGAAAAAAATAGAAAATTTTTTTTTCTTGACATCTCTAGGTGCACGTGCGCAATTTGGTTTTAGTCAGCGGTTTATGCAGATGTGCCGTGGCAGCAGAGAACGGTTCAGTCAACTATGCAGCGATTTATGTTAGTTTTGCTTCTCCGCCCAAATTTCGCCAACAGAACGCAAAGCGCACAGGTTTGATTTAAAACTGTGTTCTTGAGCTGCGGAGGCAGAGTGATTGACTATCCATTATCACGCTTAAATCCACATCCACATTCGCATTCCGAGCGCGCGAAATTCAAACGTCTGCGCATGCAGCTCTGAAACGCGAGCTTGTAAAAATGTATTTCAAACAGTCCACAAAAACAAACTCGCACCATTGGCAACGTGTGAAACAGCGGACCTTTAAGAGGCCGTCCGCGACTCAGACGACCCTAATGCCTGTTAGCCGCGGCCAGCCAATTTTTCGACTTTCAGTTTTCGACATTCTGATAGGGGGAATAGTTTGATATACGCAAGAAACTCTCCCAAAAAAATTTTCAGCCCCTAAGACCCACTGTGGCGAGCTGTGGGGCCTTGAAACCGAAGCCAGGTCAAGCAAAACACGATTTTTGCCGTTTTTGCACAAAAATGGCCGTAACTCTGCACTCCTTTGGCCTTATATCTTCATCCGGGTATCAAACGAAAGCGCAGAACCTGCGCTAACAGCTCAAATTTCAAAAAAAAATTTGGATGAAAATTACCTTTTTAAGGGGCAAAAAAGTGCAAAATTTGGGTACTCCAAAAACGGTCAAAAATGCAGTTTTTTGCCAAAAAATGACCATAAATTTCAAAATGCAGGTGTGGGAACTACAGGTCGTTATAGTCCCCGTCCATGCGCATTTCACCCATGCATTCGATTTTTTCAAACCACGGGCGCTCATTCATTTTGACGGGTCCAAAGTTTGGTGCCCAAAATACTCGATTTTTATGAAATTGCTCTTTTTGGTCTGAAAGTTTGTACTTAGGGGTTATTTTTGACGCAGAACACGATGCTGACATTTAAAAATTTGAAAAATGCTTATTTGCCCCTAAAAACGAGGTTCCAACCCTTAAAACCCCTTTTATTTGGGCAGAATTGATCCTTGGTGACTCGGACTATAAAAAAAGGTAAAAAGTCTGTAAATTGAGCCAAAAAGTGTAGAAAAATTTGCTAAAGAATGATGAGCAATATTCAAAACACAAATTAGAAATTTTTATTGAGCAGCAAATTCCCAAACTGGACAAAAATACCCAAAATACCAAATTTATGGTAAGTTTCCCTCAGGATGCGACCCAGTTGAAGGAACGTTTCTCCGTTGTTGTTGAAAATAGACACGGACATGCAATAAAGTCTGATAAACATCATTTCGCTTTTGTTAAAAAACTAATTTAGCAAGATACCACCCTTAAAATGCCTGAAATATAGATTTTTCGTTCAAATTTGTATTTGCTTTGGGTTCCGAAAGGAAAAGGAAACTAGAGTTTGTGTGTGACATTTTGTTATTGGGGTTATTTTTGACGCAGAACACGATGCTGACATTTAAAAATTTGAAAAATGCCTATTTGCCCCTAAAAACGAGGTTCCAACCCTTAAAACCCCTTTTTATTTGGGCAGAATTGATCCTTGGTGACTCGGACTACAAAAATAAGGTTAAAAGTCTGTAAATTGAGCCAAAAAGTGTAGAAAAGTCTGCTAAAAAATGATGAGCGATATTCAAAAAACAAATTAGAAATTTTTATTGAGCAGCAAATTCCCAAACTGGACAAAAATACCCAAAATACCAAATTTAGGGTAAGTTTCCTTCAGGATGCGACCCAATTGAAGGAAAAGTTTCTCCGTTGTTGTTGAAAATGGACACGGACATGCAATAAAGTTTGATAAACATCATTTAGCTTTTGTTAAAAACTAATTTAGCAAGATACTACCCTCAAAATGCCTGAAATATAGATTTTTCGTTCAAATTTGTATTTGCTTTGGGTTCCGAAAGGAAAAGGAAACTAGAGTTTGTGTGTGACATTTTGTTATTGGGGTTATTTTTGACGCAGAACACGATGCTGACATTTAAAAATTTGAAAAATGTTTATTTGCACCTAAAAACGAGGTTCCAACCCTTAAAACCCCTTTTATTTGGGCAGAATTGATCCTTGGTGACTCGGACTATAAAAATAAGGTAAAAAGTCTGTAAATTGAGCCAAAAAGTGTAGAAAAGTCTGCTAAAGAATGATGAGCGATATTCAAAAAACAAATTAGAAATTTTTATTGAGCAGCAAATTCCCAAACTGGACAAAAATACCCAAAATACCAAATTTAGGGTAAGTTTCCCTCAGGATGCGACCCAGTTGAAGGAAAGTTTCTCCGTTGTTGTTGAAAATGGACACGGACATGCAATAAAGTCTGATAAACATCATTTCGCTTTTGTTAAAAAACTAATTTAGCAAGATACTACCCTCAAAATGCCTGAAATATAGATTTTTCGTTCAAATTTGTATTTGCTTTGGGTTCCGAAAGGAAAAGGAAACTAGAGTTTGTGTGTGACATTTTGTTATTGGGGTTATTTTTGACGCAGAACACGATGCTGACATTTAAAAATTTGAAAAATGCCTATTTGCACCTAAAAACAAGGTTCCAACCATTAACAACCCCTTTTATTTGGGCAGAATTGATCCTTGGTAACTCGGACTATAAAAATAAAATAAAAAGTCTGTAAATTGAGCCAAAAAGTGTAGAAAAGTCTGCTAAAGAATGATGAGCGATATTCAAAAAACAAATTAGAAATTTTTATTGAGCAGCAAATTCCCAAACTGGACAAAAATACCCAAAATACCAAATTTAGGGTAAGTTTCCTTCAGGATGCGACCCAATTGAAGGAAAGTTTCTTTTGTAATGTAGATTTGTATTTGTGTGTGAGTGTATAAAATTCGTATAATACGTGAATGTGAACACACAAAGACACTGATTAAAAATGTGAAAAAAATAAAATTAAAAATGATTTAAAACATAATTTAGTTGAAAAAACCTATAATCTTAAAATCCTAATTAAACCTGGCAGGTTTCGGCGCTTTAATTCAAGACCTGACTTGATGCAATATGCAACTCAACTTGCAACTATGCAATATGCAATATGCAATGCAACTCAACGCAAAGTTCGCTGTTTGCGGTTTCGCCAGGCAGACGCATACCGCGGTGCCCCCTGGCTGGTCAGTGCGACGGACCCCAGGCAGAACTGCCGAAGGTGTTTTACCACAGACAGATCTTATAGTCTGGGCAAAACATCAGCGATCCTAGATAGTAAAATCTCACAAAAACAACCATCCCGCCGCGGGCAATAAAGCCACAAGGGACCCGGTGTTTTGCGAGTGTATACAATACGTGAAGTTCGCTGTTTGCGATTTCGCCAGGTAGACGCATACCGCGGTGCCCCCTGGCTCGTCAGTGCGACGGACACCTATGTTCATACTTTATCACGTATATACATGTAATCGTGTTCGGCAGACCAAATTACATACATGAATGCGGGCTTAGTTTCTTTCAAAATGGAACGAATTTTTTTTTATTTCGGGATCCAAAGCAAATACAATTTTCAACTCAAAGTATATATTTCAGTCTTTTTGTGGGCGATAATTTGCTCAATTATTTTTTTTAGAAAACCGAATCGGTTCTGAGATTCTCACACAGTTATTCCCTTTGGGCTTTGCACCATATTTGACAACAAATGACTACAGAGACACGAATAACACCAAAATAAACGAAGGTAGAAAACGCAATAATGGGACCTAAAAAGTTCAAATGGGATGATAACTTAATGACACAAATCGTGGGGATAAGCATAATCTTGCCGACCGAATTAGGTGCCAAGTGTTGCCAAGTTTCGGTGACACTGGCACAAGTTTTCTTGCATCTCATACCAAAGACAACCAGCTTTTCTAGACAACATAGATACTTCTCAAATTTTTGAATGTCAGCATCGTGTTCAGGATCAGTTTCCTTTCGGAACCCAAAGCAAATACAAATTTGAACGAAAAATCTATATTTCAGGCATTTTGAGGGTAGTATCTTGCTAAATTAGTTTTTTAACATAAGCGAAATAATGTTTATCAGACTTTATTGCATGTCCGTGTCCATTTTCAACAACAACGGAGAAACTTTCCTTCAACTGGGTCGCATCCTGAGGGAAACTTACCCTAAATTTGGTATTTTGGGTATTTTTGTCCAGTTTGGGAATTTGCTGCTCAATAAAAATTTCTAATTTGTTTTTTGAATATCACTAATCATTCTTTAGCAGACTTTTCTACACGTTTTGGCTCAATTTACAGACTTTTTACTTTATTTTTATAGTCCGAGTCACCAAGGATCAATTCTGCCCAAATAAAAAAGGTTGTTAAGGGTTGGAACCTTGTTTTTAGGTGCAAATAGGCATTTTTCAAATTTTTAAATGTCAGCATTGTGTTCTGCGTCAAAAATAACCCCAATAACAAAATATCACACACAAACTCTAGTTTCCTTTTCCTTTCGGAACCCAAAGCAAATACAAATTTGAACGAAAAATCTATATTTCAGGCATTTTGAGGGTAGTATCTTGCTAAATTAGTTTTTTAACAAAAGCGAAATGATGTTTATCAGACTTTATTGCATGTCCGTGTCTATTTTCAACAACAACGGAGAAACGTTCCTTCAACTGGGTCGCATCCTGAGGGAAACTTACCATAAATTTGGTATTTTGGGTATTTTTGTCCAGTTTGGGAATTTGCTGCTCAATAAAAATTTCTAATTTGTTTTTTGAATATTGCTCATCATTCTTTAGCAGACTTTTCTACACTTTTTGGCTCAATTTACAGACTTTTTACCTTATTTTTATAGTCCGAGTCACCAAGGATCAATTCTGCCCAAATAAAAGGGGTTTTAAGGGTTGGAACCTCGTTTTTAGGGGCAAATAGGCATTTTTCAAATTTTTAAATGTCAGCATCGTGTTCTGCGTCAAAAATAACCCCTAAGTACAAACTTTCAGACCAAAAAGAGCAATTTCATAAAAATCGAGTGTTTTGGGCACCAAATTTGGACCAGTCAAAATGAATGAGCGCCCGTGGTTTGAAAAAATCGAATGCATGGGTGAAATGCGCATGGACGGGGACTATGACGACCTGTAGTTCCCACACCTGCATTTTGAAATTTATGGTCATTTTTTGGCAAAAACCTGCATTTTTGACCGTTTTTGGAGTACCCAAATTTTGCAGTTTTTTGCCCCTAAAAAGGGTAATTTTCATTCAAATTTTTTTATGAAGTTTGAGCTGTTAGCGCAGGTTCTGCGCTTTAGTTTGATATCCGGATGAAGATATAAGGCCAAAGGAGTGCAGAGTTACAGCTATTTTTGTGCAAAAACGGCAAAAATCGTGTTTTGCTTGACCTGGCTTCGGTTTCAAGGCCCCACAGCTCGCCACAGTGGGTCTTAGGGGCTGAAAATCTTTTTGGGAGAGTTTCTTGCGTATATCAAACTATTCCCCCTATCAGAACGTCGAAAACTGAAAAGTCGAAAAATTGGCTGGCCGGACTTGGGCTGTCTGAGTCGCGGACAGCATCTTAAAAACGTTTTTTTTTCATTGCCAACGCCAGCCCTGACAATTCAGAGCGCGCGCGCACACTGCACAAAAACGTATCAAATGGAAGGGTGGTCCATGTTCGCATTACAAATGTGACTGAAACTAATTGCAGTGCGCTGCCGAACAGCCACTCACAGACAACGGTGGCTGCAGTCGCCGATTGTGTTACCTGTGTTTTCACGCCCGCCTGCTCATAAATGAGTGATCGTGCGAGCGCTGTCGACGCCGGCATGACTGAGACGCAGCTGTTCAGCAGATTCATCACGGCCAACGCAAACAACTCCTGCGCAATTTCGGAACCCGCAGCCAATCAGTGTACACTTGCGAATCAAAAGCACAACGACGTTGATTCGGTGCAACGCAATAAGTCACCACGCGCGGCACAATTTTTTGAACGTTTCTAACAGACCGCTGCATCATTTTGTCAAAGCTTTCTTGGTGTCATATTATAAAACAACAACCCGTCCTTGCTTTTGATGTGGTTTTCTATAAAAAAAACTAGCAAACCGAAATGACCACCCATCAAACTGCACAGTTTGAATTTAAAAATCGCGATGAATTATCGCTCTGTATCAAATCAACGTCGAAAGTTGCAGCATGCACCATACGAGGGCTGTGTCAAGCAAAGCAACACACACGACACACGCACGAAATTGGCAGCACTCTCAGTTGTTGTTGTTTTTAAATTCCAGATGGTCCGGCGAAACAAAAACGTATCGGACAGCGGTCATTTGTTGCACGGTTTAGAGGCCAGAGTGGATGCAGCTTGCACCAATCAACGAACTGGAAGTTTGTTTGCTACATCCGTGCGAAACTGCAGCTCTAGTGATCTTGACGGTGTGCGTGTATCATGCTGATGATTTGCTCACAATTTATGACACACACATCCGGTTGCAGAATTTTTCGAAAAATGTGAATATCTACAGCTTCATCTCTCTCTTTTTTCTCTTCTGGCTCCAATACCATCAGGATCTCACACTGAACAAATATCAAAGCTGTTCTGATCTTATTTGCAAACCCCTTGAAAGAAAACATTTGAGAGGCAAGTGGAGATAAAACACCATGAAAATAAAAAGATTTGATTGTAAAATGAAAAACACTTCGGCAAAAAGAACGTATGAGCGCAAGAAGGAACAGATTTGTGACTAGAAACATCGAAATTTGCCAAAAGACAAATCAATTGTATCCAAAAATTATTTGGTTACTGATTATGTTGCTATTAAAAAGGTAAATCGGAGAAAACAGAAGGACACTAAAAAGCAAAATATAAAACGCAAAACAACATTAAAAATAACACGTTACTAGCAACGCAAGCAAGCCGCGCAACACATCAAACAGAAGTCCAAACACACAATTGAGCAACAGAACAGAGAACACAACAACCAGAAAAGTCCGGTTAACGAAGCAGATAAAACCAAAACGCCACACACAAATCGAAATGACAAAGAAATAGAACGAAACCAAAACCAAAAAAAGCAAAGCGAACCAAAGGAAACAACGTAAAAGGCGAATTCAAAGGTGCAAAATCCAACCTCGGATCGACTCTCGAGCTCGGAGAGCAGCTGGCTTCTCGTCAGCGAGGCGGACACGACGAAGCCACTGCACAGCGCCGTGATCACGTTCACGATGCCGTAGGCGAATGGCTCCTGGTTAGTCAACGTGAGCAAGACACGAACGAAATGCTTGATGGGGCAATGTGCTCTCGCTGTCGCGTGTGCACTGTTGCAATCTGGCACTTCATTGTGACACACAACACACGGCTGTCCTGTTCTGTTGTCCTGGTCTGCACTGGACACACTGTGTGTTGAGTAAAAAGCTGTGGTGATGCATTGCGAACAAACACACTGGCACGCGCGGTGCGTCATCGGTGCGCTTTTTTCTGTCTGACTGTGCACGACGACAAAAAAACAATGCATGCTGCTGAACAATAACCATCTTGCTGTGTACAACGAGGAAGAACATCAAGCAAAAACTGATTGGCCGCACGCCTATATTGTACATTTAAGTGCAGCCAATCAGCTTATTAGCAAAAAACAGTTGACAACAGCTACACAAAGCACTGCTGTTTCCTATCACAGTTGTCGGTTATCGTATATGGACAAACATTTTTCTCACAATTTTCAGCTTCACATTTAAACAAACGAAAGAATACACCCACGCGACACGCGATCCCATCACCAAAGTGAAAATCGACAGAACGACGGTTGACGGTACTGCTGTTGAAGTGTCAAAAGAAGAAACGAAAATGGAAATGTGTTTTGAAAGTCCAATTGGTAAAACTGAAGAAAAGATAGCTGAAAAAGACAGCATGCATGGAAGCTCTGGAAAATAGAGATAAAGAAAACGCCAAAAAGAAGTCAAAAGCGCATGTTGTGTGAAATACAAGACAGAATGGAATTTAGCGACCGACTCGATTTCACTGACGCAACCCAGCTCGCAATGTTTTCCGGATCCAGCGGCATCAACCGAACCGCTCCCATCCCCCCTTTCAAAAGAACACCCCCTCCCAACCAACCTGCGCCGTATCAATACGATAATGGTGTTTCTTTGCGAACAATTTGCCGAGCGAAATGGTGATGACGAAGACGACGATGGCCACCGAGATCGCATCGCCGATCATGTGCGGCACCAGCCAAAGCGGCGGCAGCGTCGGCACGGGCAAGCTGAAAAACGTTGGAAACCAGTGGTGAAGAAACAGCATGTGAAAAACGAGAAGAAACGCACAGAAAATGCCGAAAACGTGTAAAAAGAAACGTTGACGTTGCTCAGGGGCTAAACGCGCTGCTTCAGCAGTGCGCACGACCAAGCAGCTTGCCAATGCATTAAAATGCGAACCAATCAACGGCTGGCGAGAGCACAACTGACCCATTCGGCACTTTATTGACCACTTGAACGTCGTAGTCCTCGTGGAAATTGTACACGTGCGAGATGACGGTGCCCAGAATGACCTGAAAAGTGGTGACGCAAATACCATGGTCGCACTCGCATCCAATCGTCGTCATCGATTCAATGTTGTTCGCAATCACCAACCAATCAGCTCATTGTCTATAATTTAGAGTTCGACTGTAAGTGTTCGTGTGTTCCCGTCTCGCTGATTGGTTAAAAAGTCAGTTGCAACACCAGTCAGTCCGGGTACAAAACTCATGCCAACGCACACCAATTCGTTTGTTACGTTCATTGCGTAAGTGCCACTGTGGCGCCGAATGTAGCTTGCCGTGAGAACTGGTGTGTATTACTAACAAACAAATTTTGAAATGACCTCCCAAATAGGCTGATGATAAACCAAAGAACCCACAAGGAATAAAAAGCCACACGACGACCAACCACAATCAACTCCCACGGAATCGGAATGTGAAAGCGACGTTTGAACGGCGGGTTTATGATCTCCTTGCCGACAAGTTATACCACACCAATTTAAAAAAAAAAAAAATTTTTTTTTTTTTTTTTTTTTTTTTTTTTTTTTTATTAAATTTTTTTTTAAAAAAAAAAAAAAAATTTTTTTTTTTTTTAAATTTTTTTTTTAAATTCAAACCAAATTTCTTCCCAACTTTTTTTCTTATACTTCTTTTGGTCATTTTGACCGACTACTCCTTTTTCGATGATGATTATAACACCACACGACGACCAACCACAATCAACTCCCACGGAATCGGAATGTGAAAGCGACGTTTGAACGGCGGGTTTATGATCTCCTTGCCGACGACCAGTATGGCGACCGTGACCGCCGACACCAACACCGTCAACCAACTAGTCTCGTGCATTTGATTGAACAGCGACACGTACGTCTGCGCAGGGACATTGCGAATAATTGCCACAATCAAATTGGCTCTCTTGCACGCAAAAAGTTCCGACTTATTTTCCTGGCACAGTGTTACAACTGGTGCAAGCACTGTTTCTTGCGGTTTCGCCCCCAGGCTCGTCAGTATGTTTATGCAAACCTGCCACAAATGGCGCTTTTCGATTCGATTCCAACCAAACGTGATCGCCGCTTTGTGCTTGCTTGATTCAACTGTTTTGTATTCTGCTGACAAAATCTGAGACTGGCTTGACCTTGCCTTGACGAAACAATACTGTATGGTGCGCAACACACGTAAACGAACGAACGGTGCTTTTAGGCGATGTTTTTAGCCAGGGCTAACCGAGGAAAGCGTATAGAACGCCACAGAGCACGGCGCCCATTCTCTGTCATTAAGTGCCTATACACCCCTCGGCTGGGCTCGATCCCCCGAACGCACAGACGACTATTGTAACGCGCCAGCACCCAGGGCACGAGGGTGACAAGTGCAACAATTCACAAAAAACCAACACTTCACAGTTCACACCGCTGGAAAACTAGAAGAAAACGAACGTGGGCGCACCTGAAACAACATGCCCGGACCGGATTTGCGCGGCAGTTTCACGTTCATGATTTTGTTGATCTGCGCCGTGAACACGTGGAATGCGGCGCCGGTGGTGAACCCGCTGACCACCTGGTCGGAGAGGTAGGCCGTGATGAAGCCGAGACGACAAAAGCCCATCAGAAGCTGGAAACGAACGTGCAAAAGTAAATGGAAACGTGTCGCCAATGCTCATGCGAGCAATGATGCTAGACAGCAACGGAACGGCAAAAGCGAACAGAGCGGGAAAGACGCACAATTCAACGATACGCGTGCGACGGCGTGACGAAATATGGTGCACTTGCCATCCATCCATTTTATTTCGCGAAAACTAGAAAACTCCGTAAAACTGTATGAATTGTATGCAGTACGGAGACCCATCCACGCCGCTAGGCGGTGTGCATGAGTATGAGTGCAATACTGATGCAAGTAACGCAAGTCACTCAAAACAAATCGTCAGCACTGCGAAATCTGATCTGTCATTTCGTATCATTTTATTTCGCGAACAGGCAAAAACTCCGACAAAACTGCAAGAACAGCGTATCAAACGGAGACCTCAACCTGATCTGTCTGTGTGTATGCGGTTTCTGACGACGGTTTTCTGAGAACTCATTGCTATACCCGTCGTAGCAACTTTCATAACAACAAAGAAGCACATTCCGCTTCAACAATTTTCCGGGCTTCCAAAATTTCCCACTGGTCCGCTGGTAGCGCTTTTGCGCATTTCCGTTGTTCTTTATGAGTTGGCGCTGAATCAGCAGTGGAAAACAACTGCCTGACGATGCCTGGCAGCGAACGCAAAAGCTACCGAAAAGCGCAGCGCACATGTATGAGTCCGACGGCGAACGTGAGCGCGGTGACCACTTGTATGGCGGTGCAACTGCGCACGCCCAGCTGCGGCTCGCACGCCCCGACCGACACGTTCTGCGTCGCGAACCAGTCGGCGTCGTACTTGTCGAACGTTGTGGCACGCCACGCCGCCGTGGAGCCGCCGCCAAATGGCATTGCGCTCGGCGTCGTCGTTGGCGTCGATCTGAGGTGAGCTTTCATGTTGGTCGCGAGACTCAATGCGCGCACAGATAAGCAGGTGAACAGTTACATGCGTGACGCGGCAATTCAAAATTGGCAAAAGTGATCCGAGTCCCCCCAATAGGGCAGAGCCACTTGAATTGCCACATGAATGATTGAGACTGGTTTCCTTTCTACGACTGCAATCAGTGAGTCGCAGAACCGAAAAATTGCTAATATGCAAAAACGACGTCATTCTTGTTCCGGATGGGTGTTCAGAATCAGCTTGAATTGTTTTTTCTGGATACACTCGAAAACAGAACACGACAGAAGATATTGCCATTTCTTTACCCATTGTCTGATTGATTGTCTTGGTCGCCAAGCAGGGCCAGCTGAACTTGACCAACCATCAGGCAAACGATTGCAAAGACACCTAAAAACAGTGTAAACGAGCAGCACAAAGTATTTTCGACCATACTCCATTCGTTTTGCGTTAAAGTTCCAGAGACGAAAAGACAAAATGAGCGGCACCGGTATCACCCAACTAGGGTTGTAAAAAACGGTTTTTACATTTATTGTCAAGAAAAAAAACGGTTTCTTTTCTGTTTTAAAACCGTTTTAAAACCGAATTTATCCCGGCTCCTAAACTTTCCAGAACTTGGCACTTTCCAGAATTAGGAACTACATCAAAATTAGTGTTTTTGAGCAGCGGATAACGCTGTTTTCGGGCATAGAACCGACCCAATTTGCTATGTTTTTGTTTCAAATCAAATCAATTTCGCTTTTGTTGGTTTCCAGAGCAGCACGTTTAATGAATTGAAAACAAAGGCTGGGCAGTGACCGTGTAGGTGTGGGGAGCGGGGAGGGACGGTTGCAAGGAGACCTGATAACTGACCCCGATTTGTGGGACGAGATTTGCGGTACTGTAAAGTGAAACCGGTAGCTCATGGCGTTTGAAAAATAACATTTCATCAGTTTACGTTTCAAATCGACAACGTCGACAGTCAGTCTGCATCTGCACTTAGTTTAGCAGTCACACCTTTCTTCATCGTATTTCATTTGACCCTTGAGACACAAAAGCTTCTGTAAAATGATGCTTCACCAGTTCAGTTCGACACCGTTCGCTGCACCATTTTTCAAAAAACATAATTTTACATTTTTTCAATCAATCAAAAAATTGTGATTTTTGACACGAAGTTTGAAAATTTTTAAGGTAAAAAAACCGGTTTTTTTTATTTTTTTTCAGGAAAAAAACTAAAACTGGTTTTAAAACGGAAAAGAAACCGGTTTTTTCCTATGTCAACCAACCCTACACCCAACCCTGAAACTTCAGCTCGGCGCCAACGAACGTTGTCCAGTTTAATATGCAGTGGCTCCCAAGAATTCACCATTTATACAACACACCTAACGACACGTGTCTCGAAGTGCCCAAGAACATGTAAAATAACGATGGAAAGAACGAAGTGTAGAGGCCGTAGACGGGCGCAAGACCAGCTAGACCCGCGTAGGCCATTCCTGAAATGAAAGAACTGGATGTTTTGCAGTGTTCCTGCTCCCAGGCCTGCTTTTGTACGCATTTGAACTCACAACTTAAAATTGATGTTAAAAATTACATCGTGCAACAACAATTTTTGAAACAGACACTGAAACGCCTGGACACAGGACCGCCAATGGATTCGAACACTGAACGCGCATTAATTGAAAGCTGTCCACACTGTTCGTGTGCAGTCTGGCCTCATTGATTGAACATTGAGTAACTCAACTCAATTCGAGTTACTGTGTGTGTGCTGCAGTGATTGTGCGTGGCAAGAGAGGTTGAACAGATTGAGAAAAAAAACAGAAGATGGCCAACACGGACGCCCCACCCTGCGGAATGTGCATGATGCCGATGGTTGTGCCGGCGACGGCGTCCGCCATCAAGTCGCGCTTGACGTTGTACTTTGGCAGCCAGTCGAGGATCGGAAAGAAGCCGACCAACATGCGCCATAGGCGAGCGCGCGAGCACTGCAGCTTCTGACGGACGAGCGTCGCGAGACTGAACGCCTCGTCGTGCGACACCCAGCCGAACTCGCGGTCGAAACGCTCCTGCGCGCGCACACCGTTTACGAATAAAAATCATGCATCACCACCGCAAAAGCTGCTCGCAAGCCAGAATAAACGTCGTTGCAGCAGTGCACGTCTCCGCCGACGCCAAGCCTCTTCAGCCAAGTCTTGTTTGAAACAGGCACATCGGAAAACCCGAGTATTGCGAAATACTTACTTGATTCCAAACGCGACGAGAAACTTCAAGCGGCACCACGAGCGATCCGGTCAACGGCGACGGACCAACGACGGGCGGAATTCCGCGGTCGTCCACCGACTGCCGCGGCGTCGTCGTGTCCGCCATTTATTGTTTTTTAATGTTGAAAAACTGAATTGAGCACGTTGCTGATAAAGCTTCCGGTGATTTAGAGCTGAGATTCTTGTGTGAATTGGTTCGCTGTTGAATTTGAGCATGCACGTTCGTTCGATTTCTTCTATTGTACTTCTCGATCAATGATTTTATTTTGCAAATGGACCAAGAACTACCGGATTTCAAATTGCTCTTGCATCTGGTAAGAGGATTGATGGGTCTCTGGACTCAGGACTCTGGACAATTTTTGGAATATTTTTTTCTTTCTACTTAATTCGTTTTTTGACATTTTGTGAAAAAAAGTGAAATTTTTTTGATTGAAAAAAACCGTTGTGCAAAGAGTTCAACACAAGGAAACTGCTTTTTGGTGATTGGTTGTATCGTATGTAACTTTCAGGATTTCTTTTGTTACGTCACAAACTTGAGACGCCAGTGCAGTCGAGATTCGTCTTGTGGACTGAGATTGCGAAGGAAATTGAATGTCAATTTGAATTTCGTCGATGAAGTGGATCAATTGTTTATTCTTTTTGCGTTTGTTGACAAGCTTATAAATGATGACCATCGTGTTTTTCGTGCGATGAATGTATGATATTGTTGATTGTTTCTTTGTATTAACGGTAACTGTCATTATCGATGCTTCGGCATCGTATTTCTGCATTTTTTGCACGATAAATGTTGAAAGCTGAAAAGTATTGCAAACAACCCGATATTGAGGTTTCCAAGGAAAAAACGTAAGACATGTTGTATGCGCAAGAATGCAGAGCAGAAGAACAGGCGAAATCATTTTCAACAATGCGAGTGCACAAAAATTGCGGTCTTGGTCGTGGTGGTCACACAGCCAACGGCAGCCAGGGACCAGGGTTAGTCTCAGAATATGACGGTGAAAAAATTTCGCCTTTTTTGACACGCGACAACTTCTTTGTTGTTCGGTGGATTGCTATGATTTCAAGTCTCACAAATTTGCACAACTCTCCTCGGGCAGCTACTTTGTTGTCAACTAACCGTTGTATTATTAAGTGGGTTCAGGTGATGGCTGGCTAAAACTCACTAAAAAAACCAAACTGCTGGCACTTCTGTCGCAGTGACAATGTCTCCACTCCACAATGAAAAACAACCAAACCAAACAAATGACAAAAACGCACGGTTTTTTTGGGGAGAACCTGGTTGTGCATCCGCACCTGTCTGGTTGTAAACTGTCGACATAAACGAGCGCGAGTTTTTGAAACCCGACATCGGATCACGTGACGTACCAGACTGCTCTTTTACTGTTACATAAACGAAGACTTGACGTGACGTGCCGATGCAATTTTTTACGGACGGCTAAACGGGCCTAAAACCTCATTATACCTCAAACCAGACACGAGATAGAGCAATTCAAAATCTAGTAATTTTTGTGGCCCACCCTGTACTTTGAAACGAACAGTTGAAACCAAAACGAAGTACGGAACTGAAATTGAGAAAATTCAAAGACATGACATCATACATAACAGCATCGCGTTCGAAACGGGTTCGAATTTATCAAAAGAACGCACATTTTACCATAAAAAACTGTACTTTCTTCTGAAAATGCGTTTAAGACACCTTCCAGTCCAGAGCAAAGGACTTAGATGATTTTTGGCCCAGAATTTCAAAAATCAAAGTTGGGCTAAATCAATCAGGGAGTTCGAAGAACCACATTTTATATGCAAGCGCCTCTCGAATGACTCCTGTATGGCGGAACTTTGCAGATTTTGTTTTGGTGACCTCATTTACCCCTTTTCCAAACCGCAACCGTTACCATGCATAGTTGTTCTAGGGGGCTGGGAGGGGGCCGCCTAGGGCGTAATGCATCATTATTAAAACAGGTGCATGTGCAGTGGCGGTGGCCCCTGCCCTTTAACACAGAAAAGAAAAAAATGCAAAAACTAAATTGATCATTTTCACCTTATAAAAAGGCTTGGCTTAGGATTAGGATTAGGTTTAGGATTAGGAACCTACAACGACTCATTGCAAGCAACCACTGATCAGAAATCAAAAAATCACTTTTAAGTATGTATACAAATCCGCCTAGGGTTGTTAAACAAAAATCAAAATTTGCCTAAAGCTTCATTACTACAGCGCCGCAAAGCTTCATTATGATATGCACCTGCCCCGCAATTTATTTATATCACATACACCTCCCACTCAACATAAACTCGTTCAAAACGCAGTTATTTTCATTTTTGTTTTCTTAAAAAGGCATGTCTTTTTGTTTAGGTCCGTGCTAGCGATGATCCGAAACATCTAACTAGTTATTAATATCATAAAACGTGCCAACCCTAAAGCGCACGCGCACGGGCATCGGCATGCTCGTGCTCATGATCCACTAGCGCGCCTGCACACGCTCCGCACTCAACAAGAACTTGTTCAAAACGCAATTGTTCTAACATCTTTCTTCTTGAAAAGGCTTGGCTTAGGTTAGGTTTAGGTCAGGATTATGTTTAGCTTGGAATTAGGCTTTAGGATTAGGTTTTGGTTTAGGCTTGTTTAGGCAACGTCTGCCAACATCAGTGCTTTGATTTAGTACGACAGGCCAACCAAAATTTGTTTTTTCAAAAAAAGTGATTAAAAAAACAAAAATGCCGATTTAAAAAAAAAATTCGAAAAATTTTCCTCTAATATGCTCTGAAAACCTCAATTTTAGCTCAATTTTTTGAAAGTTCAACAAAAATTTTCTTTGATATTACCTCGTAAAACCTTTAGCGGTCGATTTTAGACCGTTTTACCGACTGATTTCAGGCTTCAACAACATCTGCGATGAAGTTTTTGAGCGTCCCAAAGGTTGGCTTACCATTTCCGATGCAGATAAGGTGACGATTCGCCTTGCAATCTGAATTTGAGCGTCCGAGCGAGCTGCTCCGTTTGCAAGCGTTACGTTGTCTGGTTGCCGTTTCGTGTCCTGCCGTCGCGACACATCATCAGAATTGATCGAATTTCAAGCCGGTATGTGTATTTTCACTTGGGCTGGGGACAATCAGTGACGTTTTGGGGGTCAAAACACTAGAAGAAGAAGAGGTATGGTAACGGTTTGGAAAAGGGGTAATTGAGGTCACCAAAACAAAATCTCCAAAGGTCCGCCATACGGGAGGTTCCGGAGGCGCTTGCATATCATATGTGGTTCTTCGAACTCCCTAATTGATTTAGCACAACTTTGATTTTTAAAATTTTTTTTTAATTTCTCTTTAAAAAAACAAAAATGACGATTTTTGTTTTTTTTAACAACCCTAGGGTCGCCCCCCCCCAAAAAATTTTCAAATCTATCTCTATCAGACAGGTTTTTTTCGGCTCAGCTATTATCTATCTGAAAAAAATTTCTCAGCCAGCCAGCTATCTATCTAAAAAATTTTGTCTTCGAAGACATAAAATAAGTCAATTTTTAACCAAAATTGACTATTTTTCATTCATTCATTCATTCATTCATTCATTCAATTTTATTCTACCGCTAACAGCGGCGCAAATATTAAAAATATAATTGAGGTTTTTTTAAGATAATGTATCAGTTAATAAACATTGCATCACGAAACGTTGACATCAAAAGAAAAGAGACCACGGGCAAGACGAAAACGAAAACAAGCTGCTCCTGTTTCAACAAAATGTGTCTCACCAATCACCTCAGAACAGAACCACGTGAACACTGACACAAAAAAACTCGACGCAAATACTGAGTTTCAAACAAAAATTTACCTAATCGTTCAAAACAGTTCAAGATCAAGTAAATCATGCCAAACGCAACACGTAATCTCATGTAATTCGTGTGTGAAAAACTATGCCAACAAAGATATCCGAATAAACTACACAAATAACACGAACATTCGTCACAATGGCTAGTATGTATTGTGGTAAAATGTAAATTTTAATTGAAACAAAACAGAATATTGATCACATTTGATGTCAGCGCGACAGAGATCAGTACACACAAGGTCACAACGTTCAGGGAATAGACGGAATAAAAAGTGAACTGAAACCATCTTACCAATAACGATCAAACACAAACAAAACTGGTACGAAAAATACAAAACAAAACAAAACGTCGCTGTGCGTAATCTTGATATCTACGGTTCACACAAGCATGATCCATTCCACAGACAAAACACATTCTCTGAAAATAGAACGGCCGAAACAAAGCCTGAAAGCAGAAAAACACATTATTAGAAGCATTTTTTCATTGTTTCATTCAGACAACAAGCAGGAGACGCGTGGGCAAGCGTTTTCTAGTTTTGATTTGAGAGTTCTGATGAGTGTGATAGAGAAAAAAATTATCTAAACAACATTCAATTATATGTCCGCAGAACTGTAAACAAGAACGGGCGAGTTTGACGGAAGCGGCATCCTCACGTAAATTAAGTGAAAAGGGATGAATACCGAATTTTGCTCGTAATTCTTAAAAATATCGCTAATTTTAGGTAAATTACGCGTTTATACTTGATTTTTAGCCTATTTTAATCATTATTTTGCTGTTTTTACAACTTTTTAGCGTTTTAGCTATCTATCTATCAAATTTAAAATTTTTGACCGCCCCCCCCAAAGTCACAAAGTCGCCCTAAACGCTGTTATTAAAATTAAAAACTTTTTTCTTTTTTCGCTTTTTTTATTTTGTTTCTGTATTTTAAAATCTCAAATAATTCAGTTGGGTTGCGTTTGCGGGCGGGCGGCAGTAATCGAATAACAACAAACAGCAACAGAAGAAGGACAAGCTTTCCAACTGCAGCAACTGAAATTAAAAATCTTGCTTCGGCCGGCCCCGGCGTCGTCGTCGTCCTTATAAAACATGGCAAGTGAAAGGATTTGAATACATTCTCATAGTTGTTCTAGGGGGGGGGGCGGGCCTGGGGGGGGGCGGCCCCCCCCAAAAAATTTTCGAATCTATCTCTATCAGAGAAGTTTTTTCGGCAAAAAATTTTCTCAGCCAGCTATCTATCTGAAAATTTTTGTCTTTGAAGATGTAAAATAAGTCAATTTTTGACCAAAATTGACCGTTTTTGCTCGAAATTCGTTAAAATTTTGCGAATTTTAGGCAAAATACGCGTTTATACTTGATTTTGTGCATACTTTAAGCATTATTTTGCTGTTTTTATAGCTTTTTAGCGTTTTAGCTATCTATCTATCCAATTTCAAAATTTTGACCGCCCCCCCCCAAAGTCACATGGCCCCCCCCGCGCCCCCCCCAAACTTTTCCAGCTATCTATCTATCTAAAAAATTTGCTCCAGCTATCTATATCGCCCCCCCCCCAACCCGTCGGCTCTGGAACAACTATGTACATTCTTAAAAGTGATTTTTTGATTTCTGATCAGAGGCATAGTTGTTCGAGGGGGCGCCCCCCCCATTTTGAAGTGTTCTGTTGAATGTTTGCATTGAATGTTGTCCTTTGTTTTCCGGTGGTATCGCGTGATCTGGTATTTTCTGGTCCATTTTTGAAATTTTTGTGTTTTTCTCTGTCATTCATGTGCAGGTGAATGAATTTCCCTAAAATTTTGCACAAATCTAAGTTGAACTTTCTTGAACAACTGTCTAAAATTTTATTGAATACGGTTCAACACAACTCGAGAAATAACACGTCAAACACCTACCCACTACTATTGAAACACCCTGTATATCGCCCCCAAGCCCCCAGCTCTGAAACAACTATAATCAGAGCAGAGGCTGATTTTTTCTTGAGTCGTAGGTTCCCAAACCTAATCCTAAGCCAAGCCTTTTTGATAAGGTGAAAATAATCAATTTGGTTTTTGCATTTTTTCTTTCCTGTGTAAGGCAGGGGCCACACACCGCTGCTGCACATGCACTTCTTTTAATAATGATGCATCACGAAAAGGTAAAAAAATTTGTGTGTAGTTAGTATTCCTCCTTCTGTTTCCGATCCGGCCCGGTCGGCCTAGGCACTAGGGTTGTTAAAAAAGCAAAAATCGTCTTTTTTGTTTGAACTGTTTTTTTTAATTTGAAAATCAAAGTTGTGCTAATTCAATCAGAGAATCCGAAGCAACCGAAGACGTGGGGTGGAGAGGGTCACCCCACCCACCCCCCAAAACCTGACACTACCATCCACAGTCCACACTCCCCTCGAAATTTGCTTGAACCCCAGCTCAAGTGAAAGTAAACATACCGGCTTGAAATTCGATCAATTCTGATGACGTCGCCACGACACGACACGAAACAGCAACCAGACATCGTAGCGCTTGCAGACGGTGCAGCTCGGAATTCAAATTTTGAGGCGAAATGTTACCCTGGCTGCATTGGAAAATCCGATGTAGCCAAGGTGACATTTCTTAATCCCTAGCCGGCCGGCCAATTTTTATCATTTTTTTAATGCAAATACAGTATCAGTGATACGCTGTTGAACAACTATGAATTCATAAACACAGCTTCATAAACAAAAGCAATACAAACAAGTTGCTGAGAGTGAGCGAGCTGCAGCTGAATTGCTGGCTCTTGAATGATGAAGCAAGAAGTCGATTCAACTTGCAAATTGGCTGTGCCATTTACAGGCTCACCGAGTGAAAGCACACGAACTGCGCGGTCGGAAAAAAGAGGAACTGCAGAAGCAGCTGGATGAGCTCAAGCAGGAGCTGTCGTCATTACGGGTTGCGAAAGTAACCGGCGGCGCTGCCAATAAATTGTCGAAAATGTGAGCAAGACGCTGTACTTGTGTTTTCGTTATTCGTGTACTTTGGGTTTCCGAATCGTGGTGAGCGTAAGCTCCTCAGCACACCGATGTAATCTTTCGTTTTTTTGTCTGAACTGTGTGGTAAATAAAATACAAAAAAGGGAAAGGTCCCACTCTCACCTGATCTCATCCCAGAACTACTTGAAGTGTGCATGGTCTATTTGCGGTTGAAGGAAGAGGAACGTTTTCACTGGACCGCACCAACGTTTCAGTTATCAGTTCATGTCTCGTCGTCTCGTGTCTTTCGACTGCTCTCCCATTTTCTTGCCAATTTCCAACGGTTGTACGAACATTTTCCTTTTTTAGCCGTATTGTTCGCAAGTCGATCGCCCGTGTGCTCACCGTGATGAATCAGACGCAAAAGCAGGAGCTACGAAAGTTCTACAAGGTTTTCGTGTGTTTTTGCACGTTTATGCTTTACGGGAGTAATTTCACAGCATGAAACAAGTGGCGTGCGGTTCGCGCGCTGTGCAACGTTTTTGGTGCCTTCATCAATACCAGAAACCGGAGTCTCTGACAAATACTAAACATGTAACCGGAGGCCAGTTTCGGAGCCAATGATCAGCATTGAATGTTTTACGAACATTCAAATACAAGTCGAGTGTCGAGTGCAATAAATTTCTGGCTGAATTCTAGTTTAGGTCCACGGTCTTGGCAACTGTGCACTGGCCCTAATATTGATTCGCTGAATTATTTGAAAGAATGACGGAATCGACTATCATTTCACCGGTTTTTTCGCCGCACTTTCAGAACAAAAAGTACAAGCCACTCGATTTGCGTCCGAAGAAGACGCGCGCCATTCGGCGGCGCCTGACGAAACACGAGTCCAGTTTGAAGACGCCCAAGGCGCAGGCGATGCTGCGTTGTTGGCCGATGCGAAAATACGCGGTGAAAGCGTGATGAACGTTAGGAGGGCTTTTGGATTTTACTGACGGAGTTTCACAGTCGTACACACCCACACAGTTGGTGGTATCCGAGACCAAATCTGAAGCACGTGCACATTTCTCTAATTCTCAGAACCGTTCATAACGTTGCTCAGTCCGCGAAAGCAATCCGAAACACGCACACTCTGTTGCGCTGTAATCGTGCGCGAGTGCCTGTGTGTTTGCTTCTTACTTGCGACAGACTGAATTCGCGTGGCGTGAAAAGTGCACGGGTTTCAGACACACACTTTAGCTGTTTTTGATTCAAGCAGCGCTGATTGATTAACTGGCTTTTGAAATAGTGAAAAAAATTGTGTGTTACGACTGTTTCTTTGTTTGTTTGTTGTTGTTTTTAATCGCTTAGGACGTTGATATGTCAGGCAAGAGATGGTTTTCTATGTGGTCAATACCAGATTTTTGTTGTGTTCAGTTTTTGAGTTCTGTTATTGTCTGAAAAGCAATTTCTGTTGCTGTTGTTGACGAACTTGAGTCATTGATGCTTGTTGCTTTTCTGAAATGAACCATCGCAAGGCCGGTTCTTATCTTTCGTTTTATGATAGCACGCAAATATTTTTATTCATTCGAATCCAACGCCAATCGCAGTTTAAGATCACCAAAATATGAGCTCTGCTATGCTATAAAATGCCACGCCTAAATGTTGCGTTAAACAAATTAGCCGAGAAGTCCGAAATCTTGCCCATTTTTGCCTAGATAATCAGCCTGAAATCCCGTTGAGTGTGTGATTCTGCGTTTGCCCTAAACATGAAGTCGTCTAAAATATCCAAATTATTTGATTTGGTGGGTGATAACTGATTCAGATCCTAACAAATGTAGAATGCCAGTAAAGTCCTAGCCTGGAGACGACGCGTTTGGTCATATGACACCTAAACACACGCACGACATAACACATCAGCGTGTGCGTGTCGCCACAGCACGTGTGTGCAGCTGTGCTTGTGCATATGTGCAACATAACAATGAGTCAAATCTCTTCCAATCGTTCTGTCAACAACAATCCGTGTTCTCTCCTAAATGGGCGCCATTTTCCACCATCGTTTGAAGTTCCACTTGGTTCGCCAAAACGCGTAATCGCGGATGACCTTCGCGAACGCCAGATACAAGAATGGATTCGAGCACGAGTTCACGGCGAGACCAATTTGAACGGTCGGCTGCCAGTCCACTGCGGAGATGATCCAGTTCTCATCCGTCTGAAACCAGGGATGCACAGTTGCGCTGACGGTGGCTGGTTTTGAATGTTGTTGTTGTTGTGATTTTTAGGCGATGTTTTTAGCCAGGGCTAACCCAGAGAAGCGTACAGAACGCCATTGAGTAGGGCGCCCATCGAGTTTTCTCTGTCATTAAGTGCCTAGACACCCCTCGGCGGGGCTCGATCCCCCTCGTGCACCGGCTGTAGTCTAACGCACTACCACCAGGTCACGAATGTTCTGTTTGTGCATTTTTTTGCTTGCTTTTCCTTGCTCGTGCATGTTCGCTGAGGGCCATTTTCAACATATTAAGCGAACACAACAGAATCGCAGCTGTGGTCGGTTGTGCGACTTTTGCCAGATGAACGAAAAAAACCTGTTTCACCACTAATAGCTGTGTGATTCCTGCTTCGCGAATGCTCCTTTAGTACGGTCATTTACACTGAGTAATTCTGGTCACTTAATGCATTGTTGCGTGAACTGTTATGTGAAGTTTCTAGTTTCGGCGTGAACTGTTATGTGAAGTTTCTAGTTTCCGGGTGGAAAGCTGTCCTTGGCTGATGAGCCAAGTTATCAAGGTTCAGGTTTTTTTAAGAGTCGCCACTTGCCTGAATGTGATACATGAATATTCCGGTGCAAATCGCCTCAACAATCAGACAGCACGTGATCAGGACACCCTGCGCGAGTATTTTCACCTCGCGTTTCAGCGCCTCCTTTCTGGTTGGCTTCTTTTTCGCCGGCGCCACTGCTGTGCCGTCGCCATTCGTTGTCGCGACCGTTATCGTCTTTTCTGTGGTTTTGAAACGAAATGAGTTGCGTTGTGTAAAAACTGATTCTGTTGATGTCGTTGTCACACCATAATGTGTGCGATCAGTGACCACACCGTCAGTCCCGTGCGGTGCGGTCCGAACCGGCGACTACCACAACGAGGAAACGAACCAACAGAAACGATTGCCGAAACGCGTGTTTTATTATGTTCACAATAAGACCGCGATTTTAGCGGCCGTTTTCTCAGTCTCATCGACAACAGCTTTTTTTTCTATTTCCTAAAAATTTCATGATCAAAACAAATTCATTTTCAAACATTTCGAAACGGCGACGAACTTTCCTTTTTCGTCTCGACCTTGCGACGCATGCCAAGAACGAGCAGAGCCGCCATGATGTACAGCGATAACGCCGCGACAATGCTCACGCCCTGTGTAAATATATCACGCCCCGTATTACCCCCATTAAACCCCCCCCCCCCACCAATAAACCCCCACCCCCCCCGACCAGTTTCCAAATAATCCCCCCTCCCCACAAATAATCCCCCATGGGGGTTAATTGGAAACCTGTTTGAAACACATACCCAGCGAATTCAGTGACTGAATGCAGTGACATTGGTGAAATTGTGCTACCAAAGGCCCCAAAGGGATGAATTAATGGTAATTTCATTACAAAAGGCTGTTACAAAAGGAAATCTCTGTGAAAAGTAGAAGTTTCTGCAACTTTCTTGCCTGCCATGCAAGGTATTTTTGCCATTTTTCATCAAACCCCCACCCCCAGAATTTTTTTGTAAATAAATCCCCCCCCCCACCAATAATCCCCCCCCCACCAATAAACCCCCACCCCTAAAAGTCGCTGGCGTATTAATCCCCCATGGGGGTTTATTGGGGGTAATACGGTAGTTATCGTGCAATCGCGATATAGACTTTGCTTCTCTACTTTTAGTTTTCTTACACCACCAGCCCCTGCCGGTGTCGTTTACCTTGACAACGACCATGAACGTAGCGAACGCGTCATTCTGCATATAACCATTCACGTAGCCCTCATCTTCGTTCATGAACAGTATGGTCCAGTCAAACAGAGCGTTGCACACCACCACGGTCACGATGCCCAGCCACGTTAGTGTAACGGCACGCTTCGTGAACACCCAGTTGAGTTTCTGGAAATTTTATGTTTTGACTCTGAAAAAAACAGCAATTCCCTCGGTAGATCTCACACGCAGATACAAGACTGATTGGAATGGTTTCCGTTGTTCGCTGAATGGTTTCTTTGACACCACACACGATGTAATGATCAAAGGTGAAGCGTTGTTGATCAAATGTTACAAGCAACAAGCGGTTGCGTTTACCGAATCCATCTTTTCAACCGTCCACACGGAGTGCACGCGACACAACGCAAGACATGCGACGTGCACTGAAATGACGAGAAAGTTTGTTTGTTGGGTGCGTTGTAGTTAGAAACAACTGGCCATAACTGAAATGTTCATCACCATAACTGGTATACCGAAGTTGAGAAAAACAGACAGACAAAAAAATGACGAAAATGCTTGCCGGGTTGACATTTATTGACAATCGCCACGAACATCGGCATGAAGTGCGTGCCCAAAATGTAGTAGAATCGGCCGAGCATCAGAGTCGCTGAAAATTGTTGTTGCACGCACGTTTTGTTTTACCGATTATGCATCGAACGAATTTCTCAACAAATTTGGTCCAGCTGAGCTCAACATAACTCCGTTGAGATCTTTATTGAGAAACTCAGGAAGAAAATTAGCATTATCATTGCTAACTGGCGTCAAACTAATGTATTCAGGTTGAAAAAAACCTATCATGCAAACGTTTCAAGCGAATAGGGCATATCATAGACGATCACAGTTTCCCCAATTCAAATTGTTTCGTTTTTGTCACTGACGATGACGCACGCATATTCCGTTTGTTTGTTTCACCGTTTCTTATCAAATCCACCGTGTGTCACCACCACGTACACTCAAAGATCACGAAGAAGTCGGCGAAGAACAACGAATAGACGCTCAACATGAACGCCCGGTTGAACTTCTCGCGCGCCGCCCATATGGCGAACATGATGTAGACGTAGAAGCAGCCGACGGTGAACCAGAGCAACGTGGCGACGTCGCACGTGTAGCGCGTGTAGCGGATGCACAGCCCCGGCGCCATCTCGCCCTCCATCCATTGACGCGCCGTCTCGGCCATGATCTGCCGTGCGTTTTTTTATTCGTGTCGCTACTCCGGATACGTTGCTGACGACACCTGAATGCAGCGCGGGGTTACCCCTTTTTCTCGACACAAACATGTTTGCCCGTACGAGAGCGTGGTGTACCACAGAGCAATTTCGTAAGTTCAGTGGAGTTTAAAGATATAATCACTTTTTTTGTGCACCATCGCTTTAATGAACGGCTCTTTTTTGGGGACCGCGGGACCGTGCTTTTAAGCATTGATTTTATAGTTGCGATTGCGACTTGAGCTAAATTTTTATTGCATTTTCATTTCATTTTGGGACCAGCTTCGATCAGCTTTGGGACCAATCAGCTGATAGTTCGACTCTATGTGCACAAACAACGTGTCTTTTTTTGTGTTCAGTCTATTTTTGGAGCTGAACTTACGAAAAAGGTGATTCCGAATTCAAAACCTAGTCGGTTTTCCAGTGACGTACACGGCCAACAACAATCGTAACACCAAGCAATTATCAGCCAATCAGTAATTTCTTTTTGCGTCTAATCAGCTGGAAATTACATATTTCGAAATGGTTGCCAAGACGACTTGAATACTGTTTTGACTGAAAAGTCCCAATTTGAGTTCAAAGTGAAAGTTGAAAACAACAAAAGATACCGAGATAAGCTAGCATTTTACTTACAATAATACAAAAAAATAGTTGTGCAGAAAAAGAACATAACGCGAACGTGATGAGCAAACCGACATGGTTGGTTACATACATGTAAACAAACAAACAAACAACCGTAATGCAGAAAAATCACCCGATTTGTTAGATTGAAGACAAAAATTCGCCGCAACCTCCCAAAGGCTCAACCGATTTCCGCGCATTGAATCATGCTCAGAATCAAATTTCAATTAGTCACTCAACTGGTCTGTTGCATTTTGAGTCGATTTTGATAAAACTGACCTAAGCAGCCAATCACACCTGCAGCACACAAAAGAAACTATCGCTTCTCGCCTTAAAACTCCAGAACTCAAACTGAAAAAACCCTACAAAGTTTCACATTAGTTTCGCCAACGTCAACGCAAATCACCAACAGTCGACCGATTCAAAAGCCGCCCTTCCCTGCGCCTCATCAGCGTCCGGCTCTTCCGGCTCGTTTCCATTGTCATCATCCGATTGTTTCTTTTTGGCCGTTTTTGTCGGCTTCCCAGCCAGATCACCCGGATCGTACGGTAGTCTGCGGCCAGACTTGTTGTACGCACGCGTGAACGCAGCTTTCACCTGGAGAAACACACCGATGTTAGCACAGGAGGAGGCACAACCCTTTGGGGGGGGGTTGCAGTGCACCAGTGCGTTTCAGTGAGCCTTCGTTCTGGGTCACGTGGTCGAAAAGGTCACGTGAAATTCGTAAACAACCATTAAACGTTGGGTAAAGCTTCTTTTAAATTTGAACAACAATTTTCGCAACGTTGGATGTCGGATACATGCGGTCTGTTTTCGACTGCTGAACGAAGTTGTTGAATAAAAACAACCACCAGACAAAACCAACCGGACCAATAATAACAGGTAGAGTTTAGATCTCGATTTCAAAACCACCAAGCATCATACACATTCATGTGTTCCACTCTTCCCCCACCTTGCTTGGAATCGCACTCATTGGGTCCGGCTTTCCGGAAAAATTCGTCAGCTCACCAATCGCGTCGGCGTCGTCGCGCACCAGATCATAAGCGTCATAGATCTGAGAAAATATTCGAAAATTGCCAGAATTCAGTTGAAAATGTCCATTTCTGCTAATTTTCAAGCGAGCCTGAGTGGAGAAATTTTTTGTTGTTGGGGGATTTTAGGCGATTTCGGGGGGGGTTGTTTGTTTTTTTTCGTCGCCCGGAACGCACGTCTTCTGCGGGGCGCAAAACAGTCGTTCGTTTACGCCACACGACAAAACTGAAAACTGCGCTGATGGAGAACCCCCCCCCCCATTTTTTAAGTTGTTGGGGGATTTTAGGCGATGTTTTTAGCCAAGGCTAACCCAGAAAAGCGTACAGAACGCCGTCGAGTAGGGTGCCCATCGAGTTTTCTCTGTCATTAAGTGCCTACACACCTCTCGGCGGATCCTCCGAACGCACAGACACGCTACCACCAGGTCCACGAGAAAGCGACGATCATCAGTTTGCCAGGAAAAAATGAGGTTAAAAAACAATAACGAGCCTTCATAACAGCAGGTATTCCGTCGTTGTTGCAGCGAATCAATGGCTGAGTCAGAGAGTCACGCAGCACGGGCAGATAGTCCAATTGGAGACTGTTGCTGTCGCACGAAAGACTGAAAAGAAAGGAATGTTGAACAGAAACGTGATTATGAAATGGGACAACGAGGGGGATCACAACATTGTCTGGCGGTCCTTGTGTGAAGACCGCCAGCGGATTGTCTAGCAATGTGTTTTCAGTCTAGTGCTGCGCCGTAGCAAACAAACACACTGACTCCACAGGCAAACGTGCGCATCGATGTGGATGCGTGCGTGCGTGCGTGTTTGTGACTACACTGTGCCACAAAAGATTGATGACATGCCTTTGAACACAAATGTGCACGGGTCTTTCGCAAGAAAACATCACCGAAAAAAACGTCCTCACAAACAACACTAACTGCAAGGACATGTGCGCGTGCAACTGCTGCAACAGGCGTTGTCGCTTTCCGAACGTGGAATTTCGACCGAGCCAACTGGGAAACACGATCTGGCCGCTCAGATGGCCACGAAGATGCTCGGTGGGCAGCACTGAGGAGAACATGGCCTGGCAAATCATGGGGCAACATTGTTACCACGTGTAAAGGCAAGTGTGCCGGCAAATACCAAACACACAAACAAGCAACTCTATAGCATATCCAACAAGATGGATTGATTGATACATGAATTCTGTGCATGAGGTGCTGTGCAGGCGGAGGTTGGTTTGTCAGAATCCATGCATCACGTGACCACCAACCAATCAGCTGGTTGGACATGTTACAGAGTTCGACTGTAGCACAGCACAACTGAACGCAGCACCGAACACTGCAGCATAGACCAACCACCAAACCAACCAACCAACCACTTCATTGAGCAGATTCCACGAGCCGGACGTTCGTATCAGCCGTTCGCACTGGTCACCATAGCACATCAATTTTGACGCCGTCGCAAATGCACGCGTTCGCGCCAGTGCAGTTCTGACAAAAAGTCGGTAATTGCATAAAGATAATACTAATGAGTTTTTTCACTTGATTTTTTCGAATGGAAATCAATCATTTTTCAAGGTTGCAACAAAGATATAAATCAAATCAAAGTTTATTTGTAAGCCTCACGGCCAGTTCACATCAACACATTCATTTGCATGTGTCAAGATATTGCAAAGATACCCCAATTCGTTTCCTTTCAAAACTATTGCAATTTAGTTTTTTTTTGCGAAGTTGTAAAGTGACATGAGACAATGGTATCATAAACAGGAACATGTTACGGTTTGTTCATCACACGCAACGCACCAACACTGATAAAAAAACGAATTACTTTGCATTATGTGGCTGCAGATGTAAGTAATTCTCCTGCACGAACAGCGACATCAAATTGTAGTCTTGAAAGAACAGTTCCGTTTTGTGAACGAGCGAGTTCGCGGTTGCCGATGACGTTGGCGGTGGCGCACTGAGCAGTTCGCGTGCTGCTTCGAAAATGTTCTGGAAAACAACGAATGACGAATGAAAATGAGAAAATATGGGAGCGAGTCATGGAAACCAGACGTTTTAGTGGAATTCTCCATGGGGAATCCGCTGATAGGCTGCTTTTGAAATCGGTTCGTTCGTTGGTGTAACCAGCTCAATGCAGCCAATCACATCAGCATGAAAGATTCAGACGCCAAACTGTAGCCACACTTCACAGTTTACGACCACATCTAGTCTTGGCCTAGTGTTGCACAGTGGCAAGCAAACACACCAGCAAGCGCTGACACGTACGTTGCCGAAACATAGCATATGTGCCTGTGTGTTTGTTAGCCATGGTGCCTTATTAGATTTAACATTGACAATAAACTAAAAAAAACCGCCGTGGCAGAGCAATAAGTGCTAACCATTGCGACATCCTTTTTCGCCGCCTTCGCCTCGTTTCGAGCCGTGTCAAAATCAATCGTGTCACTCCCGGCCGCAAGCATGTTCAAATGTTGAATGACCTGCACGATTTCGTCCATTATTGAACGTTGCAAAACAGTTGATCAACTCTATGACCGTTATTTTTGTCTGTGACTGTATTGCGCAAAATTAAACAATTTTGACAATCTACAGTCGAACACAAATTATAGGCAATCAGCTCATTGGTGGTTGATCACGTGAAGCATACATTCTGTGCAGACATTGCTGTAAAGGCGGAGTCTGTCCTGCACAGAAAGCAAGCATCGCGCGACCAGCAACCAATCAGCTGATTGCCTATAATTTTGAGTTCGACTGTACACACAACAGCTGCGTTCAATTGTTTACGCATCCTTTCACCTGACCTGTCTCACGTCGTGGTTTGCACCGGCAATCAATTGATCCAACGTTTGCGGCAGCACGCGAAACTTCTCCGCGTGGCAAATCGTCAGCAGGCGACCCTGGGACAAGTTTTTTCCGATTCAAAAATTTCCGGGTTGTTTTCTCAAAAATTTCAAAAATTTCTATACTCCAAAGGAACCTGAAAACGTCCGTCACAAGGTCAAGAAACAAAACTTGAAACTACAAAAAAACTTCTTCTGGAGCACAATTCCCAGTGCACCTCCTGATGTGCAATCAAACCGACACAACAGTGTGAGTGGCAGAACGCGGTAAATTGTGGTGCAGTGGACGTCATGCGGTGCGCACGCACGCCGCTTCTGGTGGAAATTTGTGGCAAGGTGCACTAGCAATGGCATCAGAAAAATTTCCGGACATTTTTCACGAAATTCTGTTTTTCCAAAAAAATTATATCTCTAATGTGCACCACGTCCACGTCCCACCACACCATCGCACATATGACCAATCATATTGCGTCTGGACTGGATTCAATAAAAAGCAAATGTGAACAAGACGTCTCACTCTGATCTGTTCCACGCGCGGTTTGTAGAAGCGCAAATCGAAGCAGTAGTTGGCGAGCGAACGGATCTTCTGTGACTGACGGTCGTTGCAAATGCAGATGATCGGCACTTTCGTTGTTTTGATCAGCGAGATCAACTCTTGCATCTTGAAAAAATGAGCTTGTAAACAATTTGTATTTCCATTTTGCTTTTGAGACAATTTTGTTTTACGAAACCATGCTATGACGTTACTGCAATCTGGCATTGTGGAGAGTGGAGACTGCTCGTAAAACCCGTCTATACTGACTGACGTATGCGCGGATGGCACGTCACGTCTCGTGCATTGGCAAACTACTGTACGCACATTGTGCGTATGTTATGTACGGCACGGCACGGCACGGCACGGCACGTTTCGTGTTCTTGTCCGCGGAGCACTTGACGTACATCCGCTTTTCAGCATACGTCTGAGTGGCTTCAATAGCCAACCAACATGCCACACTTGAAGCGCCATTCATGAAGGCTGACTTCGGTGCGCTTTACGTTTTAGAGCATTTTTAGAGCACGCACACATTCTGCTGTGCGCCAGCATGAATGATCGAAGTGACGCGCTGTGAAGCGCGCGTTTTTTAGGTCAGGCTATTTTAATAAGCCTAAGCCTAAGCCTAAGCCTAAGGCTGCAATGGCTGACGCCGCTTCACTTCACCATTCATGTTGACGTTGATGACTGCGCTTCAGCGCGCGCGCGTGCATGAATGCGCCTTGAGTAAACACACACGCACTCCACAGCACATTTGTAGCGCATTACGAAAGGCGGACGAAAAAAACATGAAACTTACTCCGGCTCGATCGTGATTGCCGCTCATGCCATCGACCTCATCCATGATCAGCACGTGACGCAACGTTGAGTGTGCCATGGGCGACATTGCGGCTGCACAAGCAACAACACGATTACACTGCATTACTTAAAAACGGGCATGGAAAAGCCGGCTTTTATGTCTGGCAAAACAGGCTTTTCACTGCTTATTATTTTCCATCACATCCCCAGATCGCAAAAATTATCGGGACTGATTCAGAAAAAGTTGCCCGAAAACCACTACTATAAAACGGCTTCAAAACGTATTTGAAAATGCAAGTTTTAGGCACATTGGATACATTATATTGAATGAAATCAACTTTAACAGAAAAACCAATGGCATAACAATTGCCAACATGCAGCTTGAAAACGTGCAGCTAATCAATCAGTTTAGCCACAAACGAAAGTGTCCCGTCGCGAGCGACAGCACCTTGTCCCTTTGCATAATACTCCTCCATTTGGTGCGAGCCAGAGATCAACTGTTGCACGTGTGCCTCCAGGGATTTCTTATTGCGCGTGTCCGAGGCGTTGAATTCGACGGCGAATAAACCGAGTTCCTGAAAAGGAGAATGGACAACTGGAAATGCTTAAACAGGCACCGATTGGTTGCATTTAAATTGGAAACGCACTCGTACCAATGCACTGGTATAGCAAATCAGCGCTTAGCACACCAGTTTGAAAACAAATAATAACTGGAGCTTCGAAATTATAACGAAACAGAGCATTTAGCCTAGAAGTGCATTAAAAAAAACTTCAAATCGAAAGGTTGCTGATTGATAGCTGAGCGGTTATGTTGAAAGCTGCACAACTAATGAAAAACGTGCATCAAAAACTTGAGAAACAGAGCCAATCAGCGAGTTGCCCTTACTTTGCAAGCCAGATACGCCGACGTCGTTTTACCAATGCCGGGCGGACCGGACAGCAGAGCCGCTTTGAATGCCGAGCCGTCTTGACTTTTCCAGCTTGGTTTTGCCGCTGAAAAAAGTTTAACGTTGAAAACATCACACAGATGATTGAAAAGACTTTCGCTAGCTGCCTTGTGCAAGGTCCCACACAATATTGGAGATCGAGTTGTTTGGCTGAAGAAAGCATTGATTGCGTCTACTATGCCGATCAGTTTGTATTGCTTTTGCGCATGTAAGAGGTCACAACATCCAGCACCCAAAATAAAAAAGAAAACTCAGCCTAACCAATATAATATTCAAATCAAATCATCCTGTTCCAAAACCAGCACTAACACATGTAAAAAAACAAATTGACAAAAAACCTCCAACCACAGGCTGCTCACGTTTCTTGTCAGCACCAGCATTATCGCCCCTTCGATGCCACAGGCGCAGCCAGTCCAGCAACTTTCGCACGCAGCTCTTGTCGCCCTGTTGCCCAATGATTTGCTTCAGTGACGTCGGTTTGTGCTTGTCAACCCAGCTGAGCGAGCGGTCAACAGCAGCAGCGGCCGAGGACGCGCGATCGGTGACGACAACGGTGGCTGGTGGGCGCTTCTTTGCTGGCACTTCCGGTTCGCTTTCGATCTGCAAAGTGGACGACCAAAAACTTCTGGAAAGTCACGGACCTTGTAGTTTTTGTAACCATGTAATCCACTGCTGATGGGCTGTGGTGACCGAATAGCAGCCAATCAACACGTCCGCATACAAACGTGTCGTATATGTTTTTTGACATTCAAGCTTCAGAGCACCTTATCCTTATTTTCGTTCTCATCTTTCGCAGGTCGGAAGATTGACAAGAAAAGTGGCTCGAGAAGTAACTTTTTTGTCAACCAACCGACCATTCTAGTGTCAGATGACACGCAAATACGGTCTCATCATTAGCTTTTTTACCCAGGCTAAACGGACATCAGTGACTCAAAGCAAAATATTAATTTTCCTGCACGCACAACCGTTGCAACGGCAGACGCAGGGTGTCGCCGTTTCAGTGGTGAGACACTCTTGGAAGTGGCTGTTGTTGTTTGCTGTTCTGTTTCCGTGTTTCGGTGTTCTGGTTGCTTCGAAAGTTCTGCGGCCGATCGATCACGGATCAGCTCGTAGAGACCGTCGTCGTCAATGATCTTCACCCGCAGCGAGCGTGCCTGAAAAGTTGAGTTTTTCATTCGAGAATTTTGAAAATTGCAATGAAAACTGTCATAATGGATGTTTTGTGATTTTCGTTGAGTTTGAACATGCCTGAGGGCTATGGATTCTCTTGTTTGTACCAACGTATACACTACGTGCATGAAATGGTGTGACCGAGTTGTTTAAATGAAACCGGTTTTTTGCCTATTTTGTTGCAACTTGAATGCTGACACCTTTAATGTTGACGGAACAGGTTCGTTAAAAGATAACATGCAATTCAAAAGCAAATTTATTGCTGTTTATAGTTTTGCAATTGTAATGCAATGCCTACGGTTTTGTCCAGAGTAAAACAAAAAAAATCAGCAGAAGTGCGACAAAAATGAACTCAGCAGAATTTAACCGTCCATCCAGGAAAATGCAGTTCCAATGATTTTCAAGTTCCGACTATTAATTTGTGTGACACATTGAACTAAAAAACTAAAGCGGCATTCATGAAGCAGTACTTAGTGCTAAAGCAGTACTTAGTGCTAGTGCTGAAGCAGCGTTAAAACATAGCTACAAACGAACTCTAAATTATAGGCAATCCGCTGATTTGTTATCCTTGGTGATTACGGTATGCATGTTTTCTGTGCAAACCAAACTCCGCTTTCACAGCAATGCCTGCACAGTAAGCATGCGTTTAATCACACGCCAAAGCGGCACAAAAAATATAAATGTAAAAAATGTAATTCACAAGCAAATTTATCGTTGTCCATAAGTTTGAAACTCTTACACAAGCTAAAACGATAAATTCAGCGGAACTGCGACAGAAAACCGAAATTCGGCAGAATTAACTGTCCATCAAGGAAAAAGCAATTTTTGTTATAGTCAAATTCTGATCATCAATTTGAGCAAAACGGAACGAAAAATTAACGGAGAAAAACTACAGTCTGCAACTTTGATTTGATGTGATCGTTTTTTCCAAAATACAAGATGGATGACTCCAGAAAAACTTCAGCAGCACCATATGGCATGTAATCATGCGGGAGACGCTTAAAAAAGTGGAATATGAGCTTGTGTAAGCAGTGAGAAACTTGGCTCGACAACTCTTTTCAAGTCTCTGATGTGGTACACACAGATACAATTATCAAGAGTTATATTTTTGCGCGGCGTTTGTGTGGCTGAAAAGCTTGAAAAGCTTCAAAATTATTTTTCAATTGTCCTCTCCAGTTTAGTCTGAAATCACAGCATGTGCAAAATTCTGTAAATTCTGTGCAAAAACAGAAAAATCAATTGCAAACATTATTTGCTGCATGTAGCTTTATAGTTGCTACGCATGCACACCGCTCTTTACACACCAGCACCAGTGATAAAACATGTGTTGTCTTCCGTTGATTTTCACCCTTTTTACCAAACTCTTGTGGATTGGTGTGGGAGTATGAATGTAGGCAAAACCGTCCGTCCAGTGAGCCATTGCCTTTGCCACAGAAGGGGACATTGCGTTCGCCAATGCCTCTCCAGTACACTTTGTCCTAGGCCAACCAGTGTCAGCGATCAAAGTTTGATCATTGTTTTAGTGGTTTTAGTGGTCGCTAAATGCTCGAATCCGAAATACCGCAAATTTGACAGTTACATTTTTTCGACAAAGTTCGAGGGTTGCCATGAGCAACCGAAATAATGAATAAGCGGCGCAAAAATATGGTTTCATGCGCAGAAATGGCAAATACACTTCAAAATAAGCATTTTTTTTGCAATTTTGTGTAAAAAGGCTAAATTTGAGTCTTGGGAAGCATCACAGAAAAAATGAATGCGAAGTTTGAAAATCCCAAAGATTTTTCCCCAGGAAATGTTTTTATCATAACAGTCAGAATTTTCTTCATATCACTGAAACTGCGCACACAATTTTATTTATGACATGGGCGAAAAAGGGGTATAGAAGAATAAGAAACAGCAGATTCAGAACACATGTAATGCGCACACAGCGTGTGTAGAACATCACCATGAAAAAATTTCTTGTACGCACAGCGTATCTATGGGTTACCTACCTGTGTGCACAGGAAAAATTTTCAGCTCCTTTTATGCTCCCAATGCAAGGCAAAGTAAGTTTGGAATTTTAGCGCGAACGACCAACGGACCATATTATGCCGGCATCCGCTGTCCGCTTCGCTCGCGAATGGGCATGATGTCAGGCCAGGTTCTGTCAGCCTACGCAGAAATCTGCACAAGAGAAAGGGTAAGAGAAAGCACAGAAAATACTATGACACAGGAAGTGAGCAATTACGGTAACCGGAATGATTAGGAAGAAACTGGATTTGAAAGTTTTGGAAAAAAATTTCAATTCAGCTGAATTCTCATCCGCAAACCGATTCACTGATTACTACACGTAACGTCACAAAAGCGAAAGCGGTACAAAAAAACACAAAAAACGAATTTTAATACAATTACAATGACACGGCAAGCCAAAAAAGCCAAGATCACACGACTTCGGTCGAACAGAAAAACTTCTCGAAACTGAAACCGGTTCGGGCGGCAGAGTATAAATTGAGCGGCCATTAGATTGGAGCGATTCAACATCAGTGTCAAGTAGAGTCTAAGACGACATCAAGCAAAACGCCCCGCTTCGTTCAACCAGACGAACTTCGATCATTCTACGATGTCCGCCATCCAACTCGGCCTGCTGGCGGTGGTGTTCGTGATGGTCGCGCCACTGATTGACGCAAGGCATCCATGTTCGTGAGAATCGCCCGATTTGTCAGAATCAATTTGACTCGCCGAAGTTTTACACACTGCTGCGACGAGACAGAACACTGAAGCTGATTGGGTGCAGTCGTATGTAAAAACATTCGGTCTGGCTGAGCGGGACCCATGGAACTCATTGTTGAAGAACGATTTGAAGAACGATTATTAGCAGATGTTCCGTTTTCTCAGCGTTTCAGTACAAAACGTTCTTTGACAAAAAAATAGCACAGTTCACAATCCGGTGGAAACGACACGTCGCCGGCTGAGAACACAGAAATGATCAATCGTGTGCTTATAAAAAGCTTGAAAAGCAGACGTGCGCTAGAAGTTTCGTTCAACCATTTTAGGGTGCTACCTGATGGGTCCAACGTTCAAAACGTTCGACCACAAGTGGTATCAGAGTCAAGATACATGCCCAGCGTATGCGGTATTGCCGTGCGATCCAGCACGTCTCGACCGACTGTGTCTGCCGAGAGACTTTAGCATACGAATTGAATCGTGGACGTCGTATGCAGAGTTGTTCGGCTGGGGAAGCACGCAGGTACATTTTTTTGACAAAGCCTGTCTGATCTGTGAATCAGAAATCAAGTAAAGCAAGCCAACTCTGATTTCTTTTTCCTTGCAGTCTGTCATCCGAAACTTCATCGTTACCATTGGTGGTCAAACGATTCGATTTGGGTTCGATCAAGTACTGGTTGGTTGAATGTCATTTCATGTCGGTTAATAGTTTATCCTCAGTTCAGTTTTTCCGTCACTGCGCACTGGTAAGTTATAACGGAGCTGCGAACTGCAACTCGGGATACCGAGAGACAAGAGAAAAATGCGTTGAATTAGGCTTACATTTAGGTAAACGGCAACGCAGTTTCGTTTCCATACTATTACCCAAATGCCGCGAGCCCACTGTTCGTTCTTTCCGGCAATAGTAATCCGGCCGGTGCTTCAACTGCATACAAAGTGATCCGGTTTTGCGATGGATCTCGTTTCGTACTTAGCGGTATGTCCTGTTGATGTTTATATTTATAGGTGAGCAAACAAACAAATTGAATTGCCACCACCATGAAACTCGCATTGCAGGCTGCTGGTATTTCTATCCGTCTTCGGCGCTGCAGCAAGCACTCTATCAGAACTCCTGCGGCATCTGCGGTTTCCTTGACGGCAATCCAAACAACGACTTTCGATTGCCGGATGGCTCGCAAGCAACCAGCATCCAGCAATTTTTCCTGGGCTGGACACGGCGCGGCAACGGCAACGGACCGTTAGCGAATTTAGTCTGATGGGAGCAAACAATCCTGTCTTAGTTCAGTTCATTGAAGTAGCCAAACACAATTACGGATTTCAGTTTCGGCGTGAAACACTGCGGCAGAGGGAACAGCGACCACGGCCACTGTCCTCCCGGTCAAATCAAGCAAGCCGAGAAGATCTGCGACTACTTGAAGTCGCCTGGACTGGCTGACTGCGCGAGAATGTGAGCGAGCAGCCGCATGCGAGAAGTGCTTTGTTGCCGAACATGAGCATTTACAGTTTCCGACCCCGTTGCGAAACTGCGTGTCCTTGAATTCCAGATGGAGCCACCATTTCAACTATCATTACGACGCGTGCGTCAAGCTGGCCTGTCGCAACACTGGCGTCGCGTTGCGCGATGCGGCCTGCCTGAAGTTGCGCGAAGTGACCGCATTTTGCCGGCGCATGTACGATATTTCGTACTACCGCACACGATACAACTTCACCCATCTTGATTACAGCTTCTTGCCCGACGTTTGCCGTACGTAATTGTGGAAATTTTCCAATCACATTCTACATTAGCCATTATGTCATATTCCATTCCTCCCCGCCAGATATCCACAGATACCAATTCACCGCCAAATACATGGTTCCGCACAGGTTTGGCGGTTTCTGGCGCGCTTCCGCAAAGTCGATGGAAACGAGAACTTTTTCGTGCTTTGCAAAGCAACCCTGACAATAAGCAATAACTGGTTATTTTTAATGCCGTTCAGCGCTGAACTGCCATCCGAAGACCGAGGTCGTTCACGCCTGCCCGAAAACGGAATGTCTGCCGTCGTGCGCGGCGCCAACGCCGATACCGGGCGTCAATGTGCCCTACTACTGCCGATACTCGTGGTACAGACCGTACTGCATCGATCAGTGCATCTGCGCTAGCGGCTACTTGCGCAATGCCGACGGTCGATGTGTGCGACCGAATCAGTGCTGAAAACCTGGCCAGATTTCTGCATCATGTTGCCCTCGTGTCGTTGTATTTCTGTTCAAAGTGTTCAACGTTTCGTTATTGGTAATGATTTTCTCATGATTTGACATGCAATGTGACACGCAGTCACCATAAACGGTATTACGGTTTGTATTACGGTAACCGGTGTTACATGCACTCCACACGACGACTATGATACTCAAGCTTTTGTTTCGTAGTTTGATTTTGATTGTTTTGAATAAAATGCATCATCGACGAAAGAAAGGACGAGAAAAGAGCAGAGAATGGAACAACTTAGAGCAGTTTCAGTTGCAAGCACGTTTCAGTTTTTTTGATGAACAAACCTTAACTGCTGAACTTCGAGGCAAGCAAGCCTATAGTTGGGAGCAACGTGTATTGTGTAATTACATGTTATTATATTAGCTATATAAGATGTGGTGATCTGTGATCAGGGGCAGTTTATTCTTATTCCTGTCGTAATTATCCTAATCATCCTAATCAGCGTTCATCCTAATAAAAACCCTTTCTGGCGCCCAACGTTTGGTTCCTACCAGTCATCATCAATCCTCAACAGTTCATAATAAAAATAAACAGAAGTAAATCAGTAGCCACAAAAAAAAATCATCGGAGGAAGGAAATGGCAAGGCGAAACGCCAGCAGCAGTTCGCTGAGCAGCAGAGATTCCAGTCCTGACTCACTGATAACAGACGACCACACCGTGAAGAAGTCACGCGAAGATCTACTGCAGATGATCGACTATTGCCAGGAGTTCAGCGATCGTTCAGCGCTCAACTCGATCTGCAGAACGCTTCGAGATCGAAAAGAGATAAGTCGCACACTGCTGTACAAATTGAAACGTGATATTGGTCCGTCTCAGACTCTATCCATTGAGGATCTGGCTGACAAAGCGCGATTGTTTGTTCTTGACATGTTCAAATACAAAGCGTACGTTAACTGGAGCACAGTAACTCAGGACAATTCCACACAAAAAGTGTCGAGTAACGAGAACGTGCAGCGTCATGACTCAAAAGACGACGATGACAGTGATGATGAGTACGAGGATGCGTCTGACTCACTAGAGTCAGTGCGCACTGCCGGAGACCAAAGCAAGACGGCTCAATCGTCGGTTAACGATGATGACGAACCGCACGCAAGCAACGCCCTGCATGCGGCACAGGTGAAACCAGGTACCAGCAATCAGAGTACTTCAGTCAAACCTGCTACCACCAAACGACTGAAAAAGAAGGTGAAAAAGAAGAAGGTAAAAAGGAGTAATGGTGGTGAAAAGCTCAGTGGGTTCAGTCCCAGAGTACACCAGTTCAATGGGTTCAGTCCCAGAACAGAAGGACTCAGTGGGTTCAGTCCCAGAGTCGAGCCTACTGGGTTCATTCCCAAGGCAAACGAGTCCACTGGGTTGATTCCCAGGACCAAAAATCTGATTGGTGAGCCTACTGGGTTAATTCCCAAGGCAAATGACGAGGCCACTGGGTTAAGTCCCAGGCACGATAAAATGAAGGCCAGTGGGTTAAGTCCCAGGCACGATAAAGTGAAAACGGAGACGGGAGTTTCAGAGCAATTGATTCAATTGGTCATGCAACAACAACAGCAGATGCAGAAACAGTACGAACAACTGCAAAAGCAAAATGACTTCATGATGACCATGTTCAGTCAGATGCTCGAACTGCAGAATCAGCAGAAGGTGACTGCTGATCATGACCACTGCTGTAAACAGAATGTAGCCAACGGTACTACTGACAATGACAGAGCATACATGATGTTGTTGTCAGAAAAATGGCAAAAATTCGACCCAGCCAAAAATCACAAATTCCGCACTTGGCTCAGCAGTCTGCAGACCAGACTGGAGCTATGGCACCCACCGCCAAAAATCGCGGTCGAGCACATTCGTATGTGTCTTTCCGACGACGCATTGTTTGCTTTCGATCAACAGCCACAAGGAGTGCGTGAAAATTCGGAGGAGTCCATCAAGTACCTTGAGTCCATCTACGGACCAAGAAATGAGGCAATTACATCCGTCTACGAACTCGATACAGCAACGCGACAGGAAGGAGAATCTGTGCGCGCCTTCGGACTACGTCTGGAGAACTTGCTTCTTGCCACTGGGCATAATTATCGCGGTTCGGATGGCAACTATATACCATTTGTCGAAACGACGTTGATCAACAAGTTTGTGCAAGGATTGCTTAATCCGTTGTTGTCGAGCAAAGCCGAGGACCAGAAGTTCAAGGGTCTCAATTTCCGAGAAATTGTGGATAAAGTCCAGGGAATCGAAGACTGCGAAAACTTCAAAAAGAAAAAGAACAGCCGTGACGACGATCGGCAGAAAAACAAAGACAACGGCAGCAAGCCGAATTACCAAAACACGAGCCGTGAAAACCACGAAACAAACTTCAACTACAAACCGCAATTCAGCGACCAGTTTGGTCATAATCAGCAACATTACAATCAGATTGAGAACTACCAGTTCGCCAACAATCAAATCAATCCACAAATCAATAATCAGCAACAGCAAAACACGCAGTACACCGGTCGATGTTCTCGCATTCGACACGACACGCGACAGCAAAACTATTCACCAAAATTCGCAAGATTCCGAAATTGGCATCCGCAGTTTAGAATGTCGGAAGCAGAAAAACAGTGGATGGCGAGAATCTACGGTCGAAGCAAAACAGCGACGTATCCTCGAACAGCGACAAACGACGTGGGCAACGATCAGAGGAGCGAGCACGACTACGGCCTGCGCGATGAGACAAGCATCGACTAATCAGCAATTCAATTTTAATCAGCAATCAAATAATGTGATAAATCATTTTCAATTGTTGGGGAGAAGTTGGGAGCAACGTGTATTGTGTAATTACATGTTATTATATTAGCTATATAAGATGTGGTGATCTGTGATCAGGGGCAGTTTATTCTTATTCCTGTCGTAATTATCCTAATCATCCTAATCAGCGTTCATCCTAATAAAAACCCTTTCTCTATGCTGAGAAAAAGCAAACAGACCCCACACAACTTTTACGCCAGAGGCGCATTGGACACTCAATTTTGGCAGATCTAATCAGCGTTTTAGTATTATCCTTATTAATTGCCACCACTGAAGCAAAGTGCTGCACACTAGCGCTATTTTTCCTACTGAACATTTCCACAACGCAAAAGTCTCGCTTGGACGCGCTGATTGGCGGGCCGTAGCCCACGCCCACCAACCACGTTCGTTGCTGCCTCGCTGACTCTTCGAGTGACCCGGATTTGATCCGGGGACGCGAGTTGCTCAACAAACACCCTTAGTGAGCTTCTTGTTCGCAGTGTGCGTCATCGTCAACCAGGCTGCACGTGAATCACAAATCATCGCTGTCAGAAAGAAAGCCACCTTTGCCAATTTGCTCTCGCCCGCGTCCCTGCCGGCCACCAAGTACGAGGTGCGCTTCGAGACGCCCGTGGTCACTTTTCCGCCGTACTTTTCAATCAACGCCTTGCAGTCGTCGCGTTCAATCGATTCGAGCACACCGCTCAGCACGAACGTAAAGCCGACGAGACACGTGTCGGTGCCCTGAAAAGAAAAACTGGATTGAAATGATGGCGATTCATATTGCATCATGACAAACTTCAAAGAGGTGAAAGTTGCAGGAAGGATTCAATCTACCTGCTGATTTGAGACGCGACCACTGCGCAAACAAACATAGAAAATAGAAATGCGAATCCCCCAACGCCATCCAGACCTATTACAACTTGTGCAAGCACTGTTTCTTGCGGTCTCGCCTGGTAAGTGCACACCGCGGGCCCCAGGCTCGTAAGTACGACAAGACCCGAGTTGCACCGTCCAACAAATGCTTGGCTATGGTGCTTAACTTAAAGGCGAACCGCTAAAAAAACTGCAAAAACGTCACGCAGCGCAACCTTTGGAATGTGCTTGCTGCCGATTGCCCGTGGTCCCTCGCGATGCATATACGCGTAGTACGCTGCGCCGCCGGTGGATTGACGCGACTGCGGCGGCGGCGTTTCGGGCACCACTTCGTCGTCGACTGGTTTCTCTGGTTCGCGATGTTGCTCCCGTTTGGAATTCGCGATCGGAGATTTGTGCTCGATCGGAAGTCCTGAAGATCGGAAATTCTTGAATTCGTTTTGTTCGTGCACAAAGTACTGCTACTACTGCTCTACTACGCATTCCACTTGCGACACCGCACGATTTATCCCAGGCGACACAAACACGGTCTTGATCTTTTGTCTTCAGAAGTTCCAATTTTCCAAACAAAGTAAAGGCCCATTCATGCAAGCGCGCGCTGAAGCGTGGTCGTCAGCTTCAGCATGAATGATGAAGTGAAGCGGCGTCAGCCGCTGCAGCATGTAATTCCTGGCCTAAAAACGTGCGCTTCCTGCTGAAGCTGCCCTCCTGCGCCTCAGCGCGCGTGCTAAATCACTTGAAGCGCGGTGTAGCAAAGCTACGCTGTTTCATGAATGCAAAGCAAAGCGCCCTCCCCGTGAAGCGACGCTGGCGGACGCTTCATGCGCCATGAATAGCGCTCAAGAGAATTATTTTTTATTTCATTTCCGAGACTCAATGCGCGGATTGATAGGTAAACCGTTTCTCCATGCTAGCATGATGCGGTAATTCAAAATTGGTGAAGTGATCCGAGTCCACCAAATTGCGCCGGGTCACTTAAAGCGATTTTGAATCGCCGCACAAACCAGTTTCCTTCCAAACGCATCGAGTCACAGAACCAACAGAAAATTGACAATACACTGCGATACTAACGTAACGTAACCAAACTGAGAAGCGAAAAAGAAAGGCACAGAAGCAGCCAGCCACAAACGTTCAGGCGTGAATTTCAGCGTGTTTGCTTTCGACGGCGATGATGTTCGCGTCCGACTTGAGCGGCCGTGTCCGTCTGCCGATCGCTTCAATTTCTCCGGTGTCCTCTGCAGTATTTCCACCCATTCCCCATCGCTGTTTTTAGTTTTCTGATGCTGTTTCTCGCCGGCTTTAGGTTTAGTCGTCGCTGTTTTGTCTGGCGTCAGTTTGTGACGTGGACTTTGTCGAGTTGACCGTGGACTTGACTCCGAGTTGATCGGCGACGACGCGACGACGGCGCTTTCTTTCGGCGGAGTCCTCGTTCGAGTTGTCGGCATTGTCGGCTTGATCTTGGTGGTTTTTGCTGAAACAGAGATTTTGTTTTCTATTTGATGACATGTCCCCTTCCCCTATTGATAGCTGAGAATAGATAAATTGTTTATTTTGACGAAGCACGCACATCAACTGAATGGAACAATAACTGGCAAAGCTGGGAACGGAAGTGGGTTTGTGGTGCCCATTTGAAACTGCGCCCGCTTAAATTGCCACTTGTAAACGAATCTGAACTTCGCAACACTTGCACGAAGTTGTATTTGGTTGCTGTGACACTCTAGGCTGAATGAAGCACCAGCAGCTTATGAACGCATCGAATTCAAATTCAGTGAATCAACTGACACCTACAAACTACATAATATCGTTTATTTTGGTCCCGCGTCTCAATGCGGGCATAGATGGGCAGGCAGGCAGTCTCATGCACAGCACGACGCGGGAATTCAAAATTGGCAAAGGGATCCGAGTCCCCTAAATAAGGCCGGGTCACTTCGGCTATTCTGAATTACCATATACAGATTGAAACTAGTTTCCTTTTACGTCCACACACAACCGCATTGAGACGCAGGTCTTAAAGAAGAAAAAGATACCGTAATACAAAACCGCATTCAGTGGTCGACTCATGAGAACCATGGGGAAGCGGGAGTAAAAGTTTAATGGCCAAAGACAAGACAGAAAAGCACGAAGGTTTCGCTCATAATTAATCTTCCCTGCTTGATCACAGAAAACCAAATTGCTCACTTGCAGTTGTCATCATCTTCGGGCGTTTCACAGGCGGCACTGAATTTGTACCGTTCGAACATGTGGCGGTTTGCTGCGCAAAAAAGTCAACCGGATTAATGGCAATTTTCACCTTCTCTTTTTCAGCGGTCCGTTTTCGATTCGATTCCTTGGATGCTGGAAAGACAGAAAGAATTAAGGACATTTTTTTAAATTATCCACAATCACACTGTCATCACTGAAAAGAAAAAAAAGGTGCATATAACGAACTGGTGGCTGCAAAATAGGTGGAATGTTGCAGCGGTTGAGTTTTCGGTTGAACTGGGTTGACTGGAGGCTGAAATAGACACAAACTCACATGTATCGATAGTTAAAAACAATTCGTTTGTCGCCGAGAAACTCCGTCACACTAATATGCTGCATCAAACCGTCTGAGACAGTGCACTATCGCACGCGTGATGTGAATTCAGTACACAAACCGACAAAATATGTTGACAGACAATAAAACGCATGTACATGACTGACAAACCGCTTTACGCACCATTTTGTCGGTGTCGTGTTTTCGTGGACTTCGCCGACGAGCAGTGGTGGTCGCGGCAGGATCCGCCGTTTCCACGTTTGGTTCTTGCATGGAGGCCGAATCCGATGGATGCACTGAATCGTCTGAATCGGAATCTGAACAAAAAAATATAAAGTCTCTGCGCCATTTTGCACTCATTCACTGCTATCAGGAGTTCAAGACATGATTTGTTTGCCTTCAAAGAGTTGGAAGACAGTCCATGAACCAAAGCACAGTTTCAGCGAATCCAAGTTTTGCATGGTACCGCACGCATTGAGTAATATTACAAGTGTGTGTCGGGTGTGCCGTGTGCATGTGAGCCAGTGCGTTTGCGACCGACACACTTGAATGAATGACAACCCCGTGTGAAAAAAGGTGCATTTTTTTTGGTCGACTGCTCTTCGTTGTCCAACCACACGAACAAACTCATAAAGAATTCAGTAAAAATACTATTGTGTTAAAATCACCAGACTCCACTTGCACCCGTCGCCGCTGGATTGGTTTCTTCAACTTGTTCGACTGGTCAATCTCAGTGACGGTCGGCTTACGATCGTTTGCATTTGTTGCGCAGCCGTTCGCCAGATGGCGTTTCACGCTTTTCGGCAGCGGGTCCTCCAAATCGTCGTCATCGTCGTCGTCCGATAACACCGGTTGGCGAGAGTTTCGTGGCTGCGCAGCGAACTTGGAGTTTTCGGCGTTTTTAGCCGCAGGCGAGGCGCATCGTCGCGTTTTCACGGTCGGTTTCGGCTCCGGAGTGGCCGCGTTCGTCTTGGTGGCGGCTTTTTTTGCGCCGCCGCCGCCGCCGAAGAACGCACGAATGTCCTGTGGTATGGGCATAACATACGTTGTTTGCAAGCTTGGAGGTTGGCGAGCCGACATGGAAAGCCGGAGCACATTGAGCAGATACGGAGATACCAATAGGTAGCTGAGAAACGGTGGACAGACAGACAGTAGGTGTGCATGAAAATCCAGTTGATTTTGGTTTGCGCCTGCTGCCGTGAAGTTTGAAATAATCTAATAAATGTGAAGCTTCGGTCAAAGATAAACTTTGCTTTCTATTTAAGTGTTCAACGGTAATTTGTCAAGATCTAAGTTTTGAACACCCTGTGGTTCTATAAAAAAAGTGAACAGTTGAAAGTGAACAGTGAATTTTTGAACAGAATAGTTGAATAGTGTTCAATAAAGGAGAAAACTGAACAGTAAAATTTTGAACAGCAGTGTTGAACTCTTCACTTTAAAAACACCATTCACCTTTTATAGACCTGACCACTGGTGGCAAACAGAACAGAACAAAAAAAGTCAAGATCATAACACTGACTGCTAGACAAAATATCACCATAAGATCAAAACCAAACCTTTGTTTTATCTTTTTGTGACATTGCGCATCAGCGTCTTTTTGGCCCTTTGCACCGGTGGACGGTGATCGTGTGAAAACGCTAAAATAAGGATAAAAACAGTTAAAAGTATGCTTAAAATGCTCAAAATTAGATTTCAAGATTTCAAGATTTCAAGATTTTATTTAACGCGCAACACCTTTAACAAAAACACAATGATAAACAATTAACATAATGTCAAAATTATCAAAAAAAAATGAATGAAACAAACAACTATTATATCATTGTTTTGTATCGGGTGTCGGATGTGGGCAAGAATTGCCCATGTATTTACCCTAAAACAAGCTGAAGTTGAAAAACATTTGGAGGCACAAACTCTATCCAAAAAAAACTCAATTCACACACAAAACGAGAACCGAAAACTGAAGAACCCGAAACAATCAATAAACAAAAAAAACTTCAATGAGTGGCTTTCTTAAACACAAGATAAAGAACAGCAACGACGCCTGTGACGGCTCAACACTATGATGAAAAAACCAAAAAACCAAAGAAACAAGTCTATGAGCTGTCTCTTCATTCATCATTTTATTTTGTTTTATTTTGTTTTTTTGCACATCTTTTTTCTTTCTTTTTTCTCTTTTTTTTAAGAGACGCAGAAACAGACATATCGCAAACACACAAAGGACTCTTAAAACAGTCACACACTAAGACACAACAGTCACACACTAAGACAGTCACACACTAAGACACAGCTTTTTAGCATTTTAAATCAGCTCAAAATGCGTATTTTGCCTAAAATTAGCAGCGAAATGCATAGTTGTTCTAGGGGGGGGGCCTGGGGGGGGGGGCCGGCCCCCCCCAAAAATTTTTCGAATCTATCTCTATCAGACAGGTTTTTTCGGCTCAGCTATTATCTATCTGAAAAAATTTCTCAGCCAGCTATCTATCTGAAAATTTTTGTCTTCGAAGACATAAAATGAGTCAATTTTTGACCAAAATTGACCATTTTTGCTCGTAATTCTTGAAAATTTTGCTAATTTTAGGTAAAATACGCGTTTATACTTGATTTTTAGTGTATTTTTAGCATTATTTTGCTGTTTTTATAGCTTTTTAGCGTTTTAGCTATCTATCTATCAAATTTCAAAATTTTGCTATCTATCTATCTAGAAAATTTGCTCCAGCTATCTATATCGGCCCCCCCCCAACCCCTCGGCTCTGGAACAACTATGGCGAAATGTACAGGGAATTCAAGCAAAAACGGTAAAGCGTCTCCCGAATGACTCCTGTAAAAAACAGGCAGGTTGTTCAAAAAAACAAAAATCGTAATTTTTGTTTTTTTTAATTAAAAAACAACCAGGGAGTTCGAAGAACCACATTTGATGCCTGGCGCTTCTTTTTTAAAACGCACGCGCACGTGGCATCGGCATGCTCATGCTCATGATCCACTAGCGCGCCTGCACATGCTCCGGCCCCAATAAAAACTCGTTCAAAACGCAATTGTGCTGACATCTTACTTGTTGAAAAGGCTTGGCTTAGGTTAGGATTGGGTTAGGATCACTTTAGGCTTAGGATTAGGCTTCAGGATGAGGATTAAAATTTGGTCCGTTTAAACAATGTCCGACAACGAGCGTGTCGGTTTTTAGAAAAGAAGGGCAACCATTTGATGTGCAAGCGCCTCCCGAACGTAATGCATCATTATTAAAACAGCTGCATCTGCAGTTCCGGTGCTCCTCCTCCATAACACAGGAAAGAAAAAAAATGCAAAAACTAAATTGATCATTTTCACCTTATCAAAAAGGCTTGGCTTAGGATTAGGATTAGGTTTAGGATTAGGAACCTACAACAACTCATTACAAGCAACCTCACATCAAAAATCAAAAAAATCACTTTTAAGAATGTATACAAATCCCTCCCGAATTACTCCCGTATGGCGGAACTTTCCAGATTTTGTTTGGGTTACCTCATTTCCCCTTTTCCAAATCATTACCTTACCATGCATGCCTCTTTTTGTGTTTTTGACCCCCAAAACGTCACTAATTGTCCCCAGTCCAAGTGAAAACACAGATACCGGCTTGAAATTCGATCAATTCTGATGATGTCGCGATGACAGGACACGAAACAGCAACCAGACATACTTAAGTTGTGTGCCAGTATTTGAACTTGTTCTCGTCGATCTTTGGCCTAAAAGTGAAAATTGTCAAAAAAATCTGCAAAAAACAAAATTCACAACAAAATGCTTGTAAAAAATCATTCAAGTCACTTTCTTCAGAAACTAAAACGCATTTTCAGAAGAAGAAAGTATAGTTTTATTGAGCGAAAATTTTAATTATGCAAATCCAATTTTTTAAAGATTTTTTTTTGAAAAACGTTGAAAAAATTCACGATAACGCATTTTTGCAGTTAAATCTAAATCTCTTCTGTTCTTCTCTGCAGTGTGCCGTTTCTGTCCCGTCCACAAAACGAGGCTCACACACGACGACACGCCCGAACCAACCGATCCGAGGCCAAGGCCCCATCGCTGTCCCCCGTCCTGCCTGATGGAAACGGAAAAAACTTCAACCTCAGCCTCCTCACCACCGCTGCCGTCTGCTTCTACGGTCAATCCCAGTGGTCCCAGCTCACGCTCAGCAGAACTCCGTGAAAAACTATCGGAGCGACTTTCAATCGACGGAACCGTCGCCACTTGCAAATGGCTGTGCAACGAATGCGCCGTCAGTCCGTCCGTTGCTGTTAAGTGCGTGTTTTTTTTTCAATTTCAGAGCATGTTCGTTATTTCAGTTGATGTTGTTTCTGGTCTGGCATTACATTCGATTTCGATACATGAGATTGAGCACAACACAAGTTGTTTTGCTCATTTTTGCAAAGTCGTTGTTTGTCGTTTTTTTGGTCTTTGAACATCAGACAAGTTTTGCATAAAATGAGGCAGAGAGGATGGTGCCGCGTCGTGGGGTTGCGAGTTTCTGTTGTTCTTTCCAGTGCGCTGACGGACTTTCGTGCGACACAGTCAAAGTCGGCCGAAAAGCCACCGATAACAGCGGTCTATTTTTTGTCCGGCCGAACCGGCGGATCGAGCAGCCCGATCGGCGTCCGTCGCGTTGCGTACGTGCTCGAGAAAGATCTGGACAATGCGCGCGCCACATTTGCAGACATTTACAGCTGTCATGTTTATGCGATCTTCAACGGACGACTGCAGGTTGGACTTTCCGAGTTTTTTGTTGATCATCTGTGACTGTGTCCCTCAGATTAGTTGTCCAATAGTGCTACACCACTGGAGCTCCGGAATAAAAGCATGAAATCTCGCAGTTCCAGTGTTTTCAAGTGATCTGATTCACTCACTGGTGTCTGCTGTTCAGCGTGGTGTTCCAACGGGTAATTATATGGCGGTGTTTTTAGAATTTATGCAGAAACAGACGCCAGTCCAATGTGTGTGTGACACTACTGGACTGCTAGCTTTTATAAAACTGCTGTCCACCATCTTTAGAGATTTGAGTTTTTCCAGCACCAAATCCCAAAAAGTGTTGTTTATTGCAGGACGTGTCTGCGGTATTTAATGCTGACAACAAATTGGCGGCGGTCAATAACGAGCGCTATCTGAAGTTCGTTATGAACAGACCAATGACAATACATTCATGTCTTTTGAACTTTGAAACTTTCGGTTAGGGGTTTTGTACACCTAAATGGATGTCGTCAGAGACACTTAAAAATTTTGGATTCATTATTTTAGATGTCGGTGTCAGAAGACATCAAAAAATCATACCGGGGAATGCGTTTTCATGACCTTTGAAAAAATCTTTTTCGCTCCACGAAGAAATTAAAACACTGTTTTTCCCCTAAATTTGTTGACCATAGTGGGCCACCGATAAAACACGGTACTATTGCAGACTTCTCAAAATTAGCATTTATTTTATGCATTCCCGGTGCTATTGACAGCCGTTTTGGAGCAGTTTGTTTTCGGATAACTCTAGATTTTATTTTGCAAGCCACCCAGAACTTTGAGTTTAGGTGTCACACAAGACGCCTAGTGCGTTTTGAAAAACCCTTGAAGCTAAGGCAAGCAGCGCAGCATGTATGAGGAAGGTTTCGCGAAGCCCGGCCCCGCCGTGCCATGAGTAAAATGAACTTGTAAAAAACTTCACTTAAAGTGAATATTATCTTTTAGCCAGTTACCGATTCGCTCTTCGAAGCAAACTATTCAGCAGCTCGGTGAACGAGCGGAAAAACATGACAAACGCCAACCAAGTCCAGAAGAGACGAAATCAGTCGAAGAGCCGTGCGAGCCGAAAAACAAACTGACGAAATTGAAAGCGGCCACTGGTCAGAAATTTCTGCCACCGGCACCACTTGATCCGATACCGGAAGTGCGTCACTTCATTTTCATCACACATTTTATTGTTTTTGTGGATTTTCAAGCGTCAATAGCAGGAAATTACTAAAAAAAACATTTAGACCAGCACCAGCGTTGTTTCGTCGACGGCAAATCATTCGACCAGCAAAACATCGTCAAAATGCAACAACAGCATTGCTGAAATGTTCGCGAAAGCGACGAATAAGGTAAAAAGATCAACATTTTCTCTGCCCATTTTGTTTGAAAATGCAATCAGCTCGTGCTTGTTTTCGGATTTGAAAATGTCAAGAGAATACAGCCAATCGGCGTGCTAGATTTCACGTTTTTCTGGTAGATCAATCACTGAGCTAAAATTCTGAATCGTTCATTTTTATTTCAGTTGTCAGTTTTGATATATTTCATTTTCTTTCAGAAAGGGGCACAAAAATTCTCACCGCAAGAGATCGACAAGCAGCAGCCGACGAAAAACGCAACAAGCAGCAACAGCAAAAAGTCGAGCAAAACCAGTTCACCACAAAAACCTCAAAAACGAAAAGCTGTCCAGGTAGACGATGTGCAGTCTGATGAGCAGGATGAAGAAGGCGAAGATATTGCATTCACGACCACATCTCGATCGCGCGCTTCAAAATCGTCCGCGACGCGGAAATCCGCCACGCCGCCTACAAAAACTGCTTGTGCGATTGTTGTTTCTCTTTTTCAATCTTGCTCATGAACGGTTTTTTGTGGTAATTGCTTGGAAAGATTTTCACTTTCACCAATGGTATTTTTTGTTGTTGTGATTTGTGACTGATGGCGTTTGAGGGTGTTGTCTCATGTCTGGACATGACGCCACTAATGGTTGGTTCATGTGAAACTACTTTATTTCAAATCCGTCCAAAAAAACAGGAAACTCCGATAAAACTGCACGAACCGCATGTAGTACGGAGACCCATAAAAGGTCGAATAATAATAATAGCTCTCTCTCTTAATTTTTTCTTGCTGTTTTCCAGCTCAACTGTCGACGAATGACCTGTTTTCAACCGGTGATTCTAGTCCGGAGCGCTCACCGGCTAAAAAACCATCTAAATCGCCGTCGCCAAAACGCGCGAGGCAAAGAGACGATCGAAAATCGGCGAATCGAAACGAGAAGCCGGAGACACCGGAGTCAACTCAAGAGTCGCAGAAGAAGCGGAAGCCTCGATCATCGTCCGCCACGTCAGAAGACTCGAAAACGTTGGCTAGCGTCGAAAATTGTTCGGGCGAATTGCCGAACGTCGGTTTTGAATTTCGGTTTCGTTACTATCTGTTTAAGAAAGACTTGCACAATCGCAGAATCATGCGTTTGTTGTAATTTATCATTTCTTGTTTCTCCTTGACACGCACAATTTCAGGCCACCCGCGGTGACTCATCGACCAGCTCCGACGTCATCCCCGGTACGCCGCCGCCCCACGGCAAGAAGCCGCGTCGATATTCGCCGTCAAAGTTCGTCACCCGACAGGAGCACACGACGGAGACGTTTTTGGACGAAGATGGATTCATGGGTTTGTCGGTGGTTGCACAGTCTGTTCAATTTGGGGCACGCACGCTGTTTCGATTGTAATGCGATGCGATTGGACTGCGCCTGCTCAGCTGAGGTGTACACCGAGATCAGAGGACATAAAATCGTTGGTTAAAATAAAGACGTGCATTGTGCGACCGAACAGAGTGTGTCGGTGGTTGTTTTGCACTGGCAACTTGTAGTGCACGTGCATTTGAACGGATCAAGTCTGAAATCGAATTGGTTTAATTCAGCGGAGAAAAATTGTCGCTATTTTCTGTCACATTATTTCAGTGACGAAAAAGGTCACGCAAACGATCAAAGAAGAACAACCAACTGCGGAAGCGTCCAAAACAGCTGTATCGCCAATAAAGAAATCCAGTCCCGTAAAACCGACGCCCAAAGCTAAGAAGCAACCAGCGAACCAAGCCAGCCTTCTGAGTTTCTTCAAGAAATAAACGTCGTGTTCTGCTGAAATTTGATTTGTTTGTGTTCTGGTCGGGTTGAGATTGTGAATTTTTTGCCGGTTATTTCTTCGTATCCCTTTTTATCTTTGTCGGGTTTCATATTTGTTTGTTCGTTCTTGCTTGTATTTGTCTTGTATTGGAATAAAATTGAATTTTCTCAACGTTTTTGGTTGTTTTGTGAGGTGTTTCGCGGTAGAAAGAAACCGAAGTCGCGTTGTTATTGCGATTGTTACCTGATCATTGCGCAATTATAGGTGGAGTTTTTTTCTGAAAAAAACATAATTTCGTGAAAAAAAGGCTCCGCAAATTTTTCACTTGCCATCTCTATGCGCAATTGGTTTTTTGTTTCATGTGTGGTGTTTTTTGTCTTGTTCAACATTCCAGAGTTTTTTGCAGAGATATTTTATGATGTGATATTTCGTTAATGGCTATGGGCTCCCACGTGCATGTCTGCGAGATTATCGCCAAATACAAAGCGGTGCTGTTTTCAAAATTTTTGAACAGTTTCGTCTTCAAGATTTTTCAACACAAATTACAAAAAAAAACTTAAAATATTTCCAGGGAGATCGGTTTCTGTTTGAAAAACTAGTCGTACTGTGTTCCGGGTTGACCAACGATGAATCACACACGGTGGGTGTTTTTACTTTTTTTCGGGTTTTTTTTCTTCAATACGTTGACTTATCCGCGGGGCACTTCGCACCGGCGGTGCATCCATTCACACAACAAGTCGCCGAAATATGGTGGCGTCGTATTTCTGGACCAGCGGAGGAGACACTAAAAGTATGAAAAATTGAAACTCATTTGTCAAAAGAAGGTCTCAGTTTTGAAAATTACGCCAAATTATCGTGGTATCACTGAAATTTTGTTTAACAAACCCGTTTTTTGTTCAGGAGAAGGCCGTCGTTGAGTTGCTTGGTCAATTGCTTGAAGTGATTGAGGAGTTGGCACGCGACGACGTGTGCGCATCGTTGACGAACGCCATCTTAGTTTGTTTCTTAACTTTTTGTTTGCCATTAAAATATTGCTCATAGGCGAATTGAGATTTGGTGGGTGATTGCGCTGTTGGGTTGTGCTGTGCAAGTGGAGTGGACAGGCTTTAAACGGCATCGGCATTCATGCATGAAACCGCATTGGGTGACCGCGTAGCTATGTTGTTGACACGCGTCAATGCAGTCCATCTGCATGCAACCATCTGATTGGTTCGTTTCGTCGACGTGCAGTTGACGCATGCATTGCATTGTGCGGACAAAAGCTCCCTTCACAGCGATTCATGCACAGAATGCATGCATCAACTAATCAGATGTTGAATATATTTCAAGTTCAACTGTATGATCAAGATGGACTGTAAATACTGCTTCACACAATGCCGCGTTATTCTGCCTCAGCCTGGCCATGGTTTTTACAGTCTGTTTTTTTCGATTGTTTCGTTTTCAGAGTCTGCAATGGTCGACGCAGCACGCATCGGCAGTCGAGCTGCTCTCCGAGTTCTACATCCATTTTGCGCTGCTTCGTTGCGACCACGTGCCAACGATTCTGCAGTTGCTGTTGGCCAACTTCACGGTGGCCGGTTTTGATGGAGGTAAGTTTTTTTAAATGCTGTTGTTTGTCTCCAGCTTGCTATGCTGTTCAAAAGGTAGCCTGAAGCTAAACTGCTCTGAGGGGACAGGTGTTGAGCTGAAAAAGAGATTGCTTTCTCGTATATTTGACCGTATCAGCGTTGACACCGTTTGTTTTCCTTTGGTTTGTTGCGTTGATTGGTGTTGATAATGTTGTTGTTTCCGCAGATACCTCGGTAAGAAAGTCAAAGTGAACCTCAACGAACCAGCGAACAGCGTGCCATACACCAGCAGTTTTTCCAGTGTTTGTTTGTCCATTTTGCAGCGGTCAGCACCGACGCAGATGCGAGCAGCAGCAGCGATCCACCGTGCGACTCCGCCACGAGCACGAGCGTGCTTGCTCGCCACAGCCAGTCGGACGTCGTCGCCCGTGCCACGCACTGCACGTTGGAGCGTCTCGTTCTGCTGATGCCTGCGTGCGTGCTCTGCCCTGATTTTTTTTACGGCTGATTGCATGTCACAAAACTGTGGCATTCGTGTCGGGTTGCATTTTCCGATTTTTATCAGCAAACCAACAGAGGAAGATGGTAAGATCGTGTCAATAAATTGCATGGTTTTTTTGGCGTCCGACACGGCTTTGGCTGCTCAACGTTGAGCAACATGGGGCCAAGCAAGCTTGCTTTCAGAGGTAATCTGATACGAACAAACAGCACTCAATGTGCCCCCCAATTGATGTTGTTGTTCTTAGCCGCCACTGCAGAGCGGTGCCGTGCAGACTGTGAGCGCACGTGGACGTGACCGCTGTGTTGCTAGGGTTAGGGGGAAAAAAAATTCGGATTTTTTTTAATTAAAAAAAATTAAAAAAAAATTTTACAAGTTAGGTTTGTTCGAAGCGTCTCGTCGAGCTGAGTTCATCTAGACTATTTTCAGAACGATCCGGAAAACTATAAGAGCGAAAATCGTGTTTTATTGAAATTATGTCCATTTCATAGAGGGAAAGTTGCATTTTCAACAGTAAAACAGGACAATTTTCGACGTGTACTTGAATATTGAACCGTTCTTAGTTGTTCCTCTTTAGAAAATTACCAAAATTTGACTGTGTTCAAAAATTCCTGTTTGCTGTAGCTAAGTCGGCAACCCCTGTCGACCCGGTCGCCCCCCCCCCCAAGACACTTACTTTCAGGTTCAACCAGCTATGCTATCTGCCACATGGCGAGAGCCCACTCTTCAAATCATCGTATCGAAAACACGTACCATGATTTCGCGATCACGTTGCGGGCAACTGACAGACGCAAGTTTAACACGTTAGTTTAGCTCAGCACGCAAGTTTTAACATGTGGCCATGTTATCGGGTATCTGAAAAACGGTCGTGTGATGTGGTATTAACCAACATCTCCGCTCCAATTGTTTAACAATATATCGCACAACTCCATTGTAGACCTATAACATACGCCAATCAACAAAATATCATGTTCATCTCATGGCCTACCGACTGAAAAAACATGTTCTAAGTTGTTGCAAGAAAACGATTTCTGAAACGATATTTCAATTCAGTTAAGTCATTTCAACGCTAAAAATTGACTCTAGAAGTCATCCAAATCGAAAAACATGGAGTACGTCGGTCAAAATGACCAAATAATGACATGTACCTAAGCACACAAAGAAGTTGGGAAGAAAATTTGGTTTGAACTTTCAAAAAATTATGCCATAAATCGAATTTTCAGAGCAAAGTAGAAGAAAAATTTTTCAAATTTTTTTTTAAGTTTGAAAAAAAATCCAAATTTTTTTTTAAACGAAAAAAAAATAAAAAAAAAATTTTTCAAAGCCCTTAACCCTAGTGTTGTCGACCGCCCCCTTCAGAAAGCGAAAGCCCACACTTGAACGCTGATTCACTGCAGTCCATGGGCTCTCGCAGTTTTTCTTCTCATTCGAAAGCGCTTCGGCGTTCAAAAAGCGTTCAACATGGCTGCAATTTTCAGTTTGTGCGACTGCAAAAGTCTGCTGTTCGCAGAGTGCCGCCAAAGTTTTCCGCACCCGAAAGTCTCGCCGGGTGGCTTTCGACTTTATGTACAGAATCTCGCCGTGCTGACGACTTATACGCCGTTGATTGCCGCGAAACTATGGCGACTGATTATTGACTATGTTATGTACTTGGACGTAAGTGTGGAGTTTCGTTATACAAACTGCCGGATTGATTGGCACCGTTTGAAATCGGCACGGTAACAACTGTCACATAAGCAAACTGGGATTTGCTTTGCAAGTTACTAAGCAGCTTTGCCAAGTTGCTATTTTTTTGTTGAGAATTCAGCCAATAATTTTGGGCAAAATGCTCATTTGTTTCACGTATGACTCGTTTTTTTAACTGTTGTCAATGCTGATCATCGCTCGGTCCGCTATGCCGCTTTTTTCTTGTTTCGACGAGAATAATTCCACTATTCTGGGAATAGCATCAGAATTCTGCACGCGCTCATTCTTCAGGTGCAACTGATGCGTGACAAACAACTGCAGTATTTATTTTGCGACTCTGAAATGGCGACGGAGACTGCAGGCCAAATGCTGTTTGAGATGGTATGGAGTTTTTTTGTTGAAAACTTGTTGATTTTGCAGTGTTTGGCGTTCTGCTACACAACGACAGTCAATGTTTATTGTTTTTTTTGGTTGATGTGCAGACGAATTTTGTGGAACTGCGCTGTTGTGAATGGGAATTCCAGCCCTACAAAATGCAGTACGTGAAATTGACACAGTATAATTTGTTTTCAGGACGACGACGGTGTTCAAAAAGATGACAGTGACACACGAACAGAGCGAATGTTACACCCGAATGTTGCGCTGCTCGACCACTGTATGGCAGATTTATTCTGTTTCGCACACAAAGTTCATATCGGCCAAATTGGTACGTCACATTTTTTGCGTACTCTTCAAGAGACGGAACTTTGATTTGATGAAATTCATGCTTCGGTTCCGAGACCAGCCAGTTCGCACAACACGACTAAACTGTTGGTGTAGTGTAGTTTGGCTTCGTCTTTGTGTTTGTAAGTGGTATGTATGGAAGAGATTTAATGATGCGCTGCAAATTCTAAATTTTCAGAAATTTAAATTCACAAAACTTACATTTTGTTCGATGTAGTCATCCGCCAATCGGACGGTCTTTCAACGACGGGCACACTTTCGTGGTTGTACCATCAATTGACCGAGGCGTTTGGCTCCGTCGTGTTGACGTCGGTCGATGCGCGACACGTGCCGTTCCTGTGGTTTCATCTGTGCTCGCTTGAAGCGGTTCGCTTGGGTTGTTTTTGCTGATTGGCTGTGTTTTTGGTACTGGTGAAAGGTGTGTTCTCTTGAATCTTGGGGGGGGTTACTAATAGTGTCAGTCTATCTGTCGTTGAGTTCAGTTTCATAGTCTGACTGAATGCTCGCATTTAGCGCGTTTATGGTTGGTGCATCTACGAAACATGACGTTGCCAAATAACGTAAAAGTAGTAAAGTGTTAAGAGTGAACCGACAATAATTATCAGCAATAATTATCAGCCCGCTGCTGTTCACGGGTCTTCTGCAGCCACCATTTTCAGCCGCTAGCGGACACATTTTTGAACGATCTCTGGTCGCTCGTTGAAATGCCCGATCGCACCTCGGTACGCAGCACGCACGCGGCCGTCTGCTTCATGACCGCACTCTTGGCTCGCGGCGCGTTTGTGCCCGTTCGGTTGGTGGCGCTGCAGTTGCAATTGCTGGAGTGACTGGCGGCATTTTGAATTGTACAAACGCTGACTGGCGGCATTTTGAACTGCAAACGCTGATTGGCTGCATTTTGAACTGTGCAAACGCTGATTGGCTGCGTTTTGAACTGTGCAAACGCTGATTGGCTGCGTTTTGAACTGTGCAAACGCTGATCCTGCATTTTGAACTGTGCAAACGCTGATTGGCTGCGTTTTGAACTGTGCAAACGCTGATCGGCTGCATTTTGAACAGTGCAAACGCTGATCGGCTAATGCATTGTGAACGGTTCAAACGCCGATTGGTCGTCATTTGAACCGTGCAATCGCTGATTGGCTGCATTTTGAACTGTGCAAACGCTGATTGTCGTCATTTTGAAAGTCACTGAAGAAGTGAGATTGTTTGCCGCACATGATGGATATGGCACATTCAGTTGAATGATTTTAAAAATTAAGAAGAAAAACTACGAGAAATTGCGACTGTTCAACAGCAGCACCAGCATAGTCACGCGTTTTATGTCGATGCATCTCACAAAAACTGCAGGCTCTGCAAACAGTGGATGGACCGTTGGACGCGATGGCTATGGGCGTACTATGACGAGTGTTTGACGGCGGGCCGGTTGGTCGAGGGTTTGCCGATGCACGCCACTTACTATGCCGTCTGTCACGCCGTGATGGTCGTGTTCAACTATCGTTGCAAGCAGTTTATCGCTGACCGAAACATTGGTCGGTGGTTGTTTGTCGGTTCTTGTTCCTGTGTGAGAATTCTCACGATGGGCTGACTGATGGCTGTTTTTTTGTTCTTTCGCTTAGTGATCAGTGACGTCATATTGGTAGGTTTTTCTAGTGTTTAAAGTTAAAGACGAGAAATGTTTTGTGCAATTTTCACATTTTTCACGAAACCATTCATTGATAGTGGACAACTGCATTTCAGGCATAGACGTCGTTCGTTCGTGGGCGTTCGAGCGACTCTGCCACAGTGCTCTAAATCCGCTGCGTTATGTTGACCGCCGCGTGGTGGCCGTCTTTGCGAGCGTCTGTCGGTCGGTTTAGGATTGGTGATTGTGCGAGAGATTTGCGATGGATGGCTGATTTTTTGAGGGGCATTCATGAAGCAGTATAGAATGACCGCGTAGCTATGTTCTAACACAGCTACGCGTCACCAAATGCTGCTTTATGAATGCCGCCTTAGTTTTTTTCGTGCCTGATTCAAACGTATGCTCCCTCCCCAACCTCTCAATGTTCACCAGTTGCCATTTCAGTAGCATGCAACTAGCGTACTGCCAGCACATCGTCGAGCGCAACCGTCGCCTCGCACAGCTGGCTGCCGCCGGCAGTGACGCGGCGCACAGTGAACTGCCGTTCGAGGCCATATTCCCGTTTGAGCCGTACGTTCTGCCGAGGTGAGGAGACGACTGGCGAGAGGGCCGTTTTGTTGCGAGCGTTTTGTGATCGGTAACACGTCCGTTGTAGCGCGTTGTTGCCGCTTAGGTTAGCGCTGGTGTTCGTTGTTCATTGCCGCCACTGGTGCACGGTGTTGTTGGTGTTGCACGAATTTGCGCCCGTCACCGAGGCTGCAAATCGCGCCAGCCTTTCGTTTTCGACGGCAATCGAGAATGACGGCGAACGTGCCGCGTGCCGCCTCGCTGACGCGAAACTGGTGGTGCTCGGGTTGGCCGTGTTCAGCGGTGTACCGTGGTGCAAGACCCGTTTGCACTTTTATACGCGTGCGACGGCGTGGTGAACACCGTCGTGATGCGGATGCCGGGCAAAACATTGCAGGCTGGGCTGTTGTTGATCGGAGCACTTTTGTTGCCCAATATGTGTTGGCCGTGGCCTCTATAGCTTCGATGTCAGCGTGTTTGTTTACGAAAGGCTGACTGCACAGCACAATATTATGTTGACAATCAACGCAACAATTCCGTTCACAAATGAAATTCGAGAAACAGAAAAAATAAGGAAACCGCCAATTTCGCATTGCACAAACGTTCGCAGCTCGAAGCACTTCATCGACGGCGCCTATCAGGATTTCACCGTGCTCGCCGACGTTTCACCGGACGTACAAATGGGCGAGCAAAAGTGGAACAACGCGTTGCTGCGGCGTTCGCGACGACATTCAGCCAACAACAACGACAGCAACAATGTGGACGATGATTTCATCGTGGAGCCGACGGGCACGTCGCTGAAAGAGCGCGAGTCGCTGCTGATGACGGGCATGGGCACGTCGGCGACGGAGGCGGTCGCCTTGGGCGATTACGGCTCGACTCCCGGCTTTCGGCATTCGTTCGGCTCGCCGTCCGCTGCGTTCAGAGAGCGAAACTGAAACGCTTTTGTTGGATGGCGGTTTTTGCTTTGGTTTCATTTCGCCATCTTTGTATTCGTCCCCCATCTCTGTTAGAGCTTCTTTTGTTGAGTTTTTGTTTCAAGGTGATGCAGTTGTTGTTGGAGTTTCTAGCTTGTTGTTGTTGGAGTTGTAATAGTGTTTATTGAGAATTGAGATTGTGGAGCTCGGTGAAAATGGAAAAGAGTATTTTCAGAAGATGCTAGGCGAGTTATACAGTACGTCATGAAACGGTTTTTATTTGGCTGTCAAATCTTTATTCGGTGGAATTTGCAGCTGTGTTGTTGTTGGCTGGACTTCTAACTTTTTGCAAGAGCTCTTTGTTGAACTTGAACTTGAACTTTTTATCATTTGAACTTGTTGGTTGTTGCAATGTTGCCTTTTCGGAACACCGTTGAACCCTTTGTTGCTGACGTTGTTGAAAAACCGTTGACATAAAAAATCTAAAAAAACACAGCTTGAAAAGTCTTTGGAAACATTTTGGAAAATCTGATCACAATCATGCATATAAAATTGAATCACAATCGTGCATACGAAAAAAATGCGAATGAATCGAAAATCGCAAATTCGTCTGTTCGTCTGACAGGTCAGACCGGAATATACTGATACGGTTGGTCGTATCGGTCGAAATGGCCAATTTGTTCCGTGCGAAAACGCCAATAAACTGTAAAACGTGTTTAAAAAGTGTTTAACTGATTTAAAACGTGTAAATCATAACGACTGGTTAAAACAAATTCAGTGGTTTAAAGAAATGGCTTAGCGATTAAAAAAGCTTTTCCAAGATAATTTTCGTGAAGCAGCTCTGTAACGACCGACCAGTTTCATCGAACTCTTGCGTGTCGGCGCTGTTTTTGTAGCGAGCGTATGCGATGCTGGCACCGACGGACACGGCAAGTAGCACGCACGTCCAGCACAAAGGCACCAGAAGCACTTTCAGTTTGCTGCCTGTGCGGTTACGATGGCGATGTTAAAAAACTGACTGATTGTCGAAATATTGAAAACACCGTTCGTTCATTCGTTCGAACTACTGAAAAATCGACATGGTGCGTTGTGCCGTGAACACGACGAAATATGCTCACTCACTAGCAACAGCAGCAGTTTCGCGAACGCTTTGATAGCTGCCAGCGCGACTGCTCCAGTATTTCTTGCGTCGACTATTCTCGTCGCGATTCCGATCACTTTTCTTCGACGTTTTTCGCGTCCCCATTAAGCAGCAGTGTGTGTTTTTTCTAATTCTGTTTCGTTTCTTTATTCCCACCGGACGGACCGGGTTGAAAAAATGATCCTGGAATTCAGTGCAAGCATTTATTGCGAGGGTTGCCGCGAGACAGGGTACCCGCGAGACGAAACGACAGAACACAGTGAAAGTGGCAGAAGTGACACAACCAAACTGAGATGAGTGAAGTCCGTGTAAAATTCAAACATGTTCATGCGTTAGATGCACGAATAGTTAAAAAATGTTAATGCATGGTAACAAAGTAGTTCAGAAATGGGAAAAAATAGATTAGCATAAACAAGTGTTTCCAGTGTTTCACACAATGTTTCACAAAAGAACCGGCACGATTGGTTCGCACGAGACAAGAAAAAATTTCCAACGAGACTGTTCAACGAGACAGATAGAATCGCGAGACGAGACGAGACGAGACAGCCAAAAGGCGCGCGAGACGAGACACGTCTGGCGGCAACCATATTTATTGCACCTGTGCCGGTTACAGATCAACTGCCCGCAACATGGCTTCGTTCGACACTGTGGCGGGTCGTGGCGACGTCTCTGCAGCCACATGCGTTCTACAAAATCCAATTGACAGCAGACGCAGTGGCTCCGCCCACACACTGTCGGATAGTCAATGGCTCCAACGAGCTTTCCTTGTTGCGCACCGGCATCCAGTCTACCGTGTCGTATTCGTCGTCATCATCGATTCAAGTCAGTAAATTTTGCTACCAAGCAAACTTACCCGACGGTGTATGCAAAAAAATCAAAACAGTAATTTTCCCAGCCAATTGAGCGGTATGCTTTTTTGTCGGTGTTGAACAGTTGGTAAATTTTTAAAATTTAGTTTTAATTTTTCTGTGAATTTTCCGGCAGTTATCGGTTGTTTTTTCAGTGTATTTTTTGGAACTTTATGGAAAAAAACTTTATAGCGTGTGCTATAAACTTTAAAAAAACTAAATCATACACAAACCAGTTTTTGTTTGACACATACGTATTGTAAATGTTGCTAGTTTTTCGGTTGATTGCCCTTTATTGTACAGTTCAAAACACCGCTTCTAAAATTATAAACCAAAATACTGGAGCGGTCTGTCCGATGTCTACAAATTTCATAAATTTATAATTTCACCCTTAGCATTGTGTAAGATTGAAAAAAACAGATAAAAGCACTTTTATGTCTGCACATTTGGTGCGTGCCAGGGGCATGTTGTGTGTGCACATGGGCGTTTCCAAAGTTTCGTGCAACTTTCAATGTCTTTTTTCACAATTTCAAAAAAAAACATTTATCCGCACTTTGCAAGGATCGAAAGCAACGACAAAACGGCCATTTTTCTGTGTAGTACGTGGTATTGTTGTGAATTGGGATATCCATGGGACAAGACAACCAAAAGCAGCGCATGGCAGAAAACATATTAAAAAAATTAAATGCAATCAAGCAAGGAAACTCACCTTATCTTGCACAAAAATAGAGGAAAAGCACAATATATCAAAATAAAAATATAAAACTGTAAAACTGCATAAAACAGTGCTACACACGTATGAGAAAAGTCGCAATGGTTTTGCTTATTTTGACTCCTCGGATGAAAAAAGTGCGAATTTTGCAATTGTCAATCTGCGATTTTTCTCCGTGTCTAAACAATCAATCCTTAAAAAACTTTTTTTAAAACTATGTAATTTTATATTAGTAATAAATAAATCAAAATCAACAACAGTTCGACAAATTCAGCATCGGATGTTTCTCATCGATCATCAGTGTTCCTCATTATACATTCGTTGACGAAATTCTGTTGCTCATCATCAATCAGCATCGCTATTGCCATTATTAGTGTGCGTTTCCTCTTTGATAATTGCACTTTGATCACGCTGCGCTCGCGACACCAACCGATGAAAGTGCGATTTTCGGTCGGACAGAAGAACGTTGGGATTGTCGAATTCGACCACCTGAAATGCGCGTTCACAGTGGTAACAGGCGTATTGACTGCCAAGTTTGAATGAATTTTGGCCTTTTTTCATGTCGCGCTGGGCGAATCAGCGCGTCAACCTTTCGGCCACACACAGGTCGTTCGTTTTTTGAAAATTTCAGCGAATCCATCCGTTTACAGCTCGTCGCCTGGTAATTGGCGCATTGGACTCGTTGTCTGTGCGTTCGGGTGATCGAGTCCCGCCGAGGGGTGTATAGGCACTTAATGACAGAGAAAACTCGATGGGCGCCCTACTCAACGGCGTTCTGTACGCTTTCTGGGTTAGCCGTGGCTAAAAACATTGTCTACCGTAGCGGATTCTATTTCGCACAACATGCAAATATCAGCTCCGTTAGCAGCATCGATGTTGTGCGCCTATGCAATGCACCTTTCCGGACTCCATGTACAGCACACGATCCACGTTGGACACACTCTGCAGGCGATGAGCAATGATCAACAGCGTGCAATCGTTGAACACTTCCCTCAAGCATTTCTGCAGCAGATCATCAGTGCCGGCGTCCAGAGTGCTAGTCGCCTCATCCAGCAGAAGAACGCGCACTCGCCTAAAATGGTTCGCTGACTTTCAATCATTACTCAGCAAACTGCTGCGCAACCAGTTTTGTAGCTCAGCAGTTTGTTGAGTCATTTGTCGAGTAACACGTTTCTCAGTGGCTGATGATTTTAACTAGCAAGGCAGTCATTGTTCGAGTTGTTATTTTCCGCGCGTGACAAAGAGGAACAACAAAGAAGAGTAGTCCATCACAACGATCGCATTATTTGCATCAACCAACAAGCACAGAGAGCCGAGTTCAAAACAACCATGATGAACTGTGCACTTTTCTCTTTGCTTTTCTTTATCTTTCTTTATGCTAAAAAATGGGAGCGGGGACCGGCAAATTGCGAACCGACCGCAAGAGTGCCCTGGCCATGCACAACAGTTGGCGTTCACCCACTGACAAGTTGGCGCCGCATTCGGTCACTTGTGAGTCCAGGCCTCCCGGCATCGAAGTCACCTGAAATTGAGAGGTAAAACGTAAATGCTGAGATTTTGGATGGTATGGATTCTTTTCGGTCGACTTATCGCGCGACAACGATGTTGCAATTATGCAAAAAAATGCAAACCACATTCACCAGATATTGCATTTTCAGGAGATATACAAGCGCTGCATGCAAACGACAGTTCTATTCAGGGCTGATTGGTATGGTGTTCCACTAAAAACATTTCAGACACGTGGACATCGTCGTTGTTGCACGCAATCACCAAACCAACACACTGACACACAAACCAGTATACGCATCTGCACAATGTATCTATGCACATTGGTGGTGTTTTTGTGACTGTGGCACAGATAGAAAAACACGCAACTACAAATCATTCACGGTCATTCATGCATTGGAGCCTTGTTGTGTACCTGCTGTTTCATGTGCACCTTCTGCAGCACGTCCCAGATGTTCGCGTCCGTGTACCGCCGGTTCGGGTCCAGGTTGAAGCGAACGGTGCCCGCGAACAACTGCGGGTCCTGCGGTATGGACGCCATTTTAGCGCGCAATTCGTGCACACCGACGCGCGTGATGTCCAGCTCGTCCAGACTGATGCAACCGCCGCATAACGGGTACAGGCGGAACAACGCAAAGCCGAGCGACGTTTTGCCTGCGCGCGCACCGTATACGGTATATGAAGATGTCGGTAAAACGGCATTCATGAAGTAGTATTTAGCGACGCATAGCTACGCGATCACTTAATAGTACTTCATGAATGCACCTTTAGGGTTTTCTTGAATTTTCATCTGCTGTCGCCGTCAAAAAGTTCCAATAACTTGACAGTCAACTGAAGGCGTAAAGTTGAATAACACATTTGAAAGTAAAAAAAAAAACTGCTTGATCACGCGCACCAGAGCCCGTGCGCCCGACGATGCCGATCTTTTCCCTTGGCTTAATATCAATCGATATCTCTTTCAACGCCAGTGGTGCATTCTCACGATACCGAAGTCTGAAAGTTGTTGTTACAGTCGAATGAACTTTTATGTTTTTTTGTGAAAATTGCAAAACTAACGATCATTATTTTTGAACAAATCTTGATCTCCGAATTCAGTAAATGTCTCACTTGACTTCTCGGAAGCTGATTCGTCCCCTGTCTGGCCAATCAATGGCTGGCGTGTGCTCTTTTGAATACCAGTCTCCCTCTTCTTCGATGTGCTGCGCGAAAACAAACATATCGCTCTCAACACTGCCGATTAGCTTATTTTGGAAACCGAACGGACAACAACCATATTCGGATCGCAAAATGAAATGCGCATATCCGGAAAGTTGCAATCTGAAGTCCGGAGACAAACTTCTATGTAATAATCGACCCGTTCAACGCTGGTCATTTTCGCCTCTAATTCCGTCTGCGTTCGAACCGCGAACTGAAAGATGCCGCTCATTTGTATGGCCAATGCCAGCGCAAGACCAGCATAGGCCGCAGGCACGTGGGCGCCCGCGAGAACCTGAATAGATTTTAGAAGTAGGGTCGGGTCATACTTAGCCCACAGGCTACCTTGAATGGCCACATAAAGATTGAAACTAGTTTCTTTTCGACTATTGCGAACGCATTGAGTCGCAGAACCCAAAAAATGATTGGTGTGACGACACGACACGACAAATATGCTCCTCATTCAAACTAAGACCATCAGTCACATTTTTCTGACTTCGAAATACAAAAAATCCACGGTTTTAAAACAACACCCACAACATCTCTGACGTTAGTTTACATTTAAAACACAAAAAACCAAAATTTTCAAAACAAAAAACCAACGTTAAAAGCAAAAGAACGTATTGCGAAAACCAACAAAAAACGCTGAAATTATCAGTGGAACTGAAAACTTCACCATGAAAAGTGCGACCAAGCTTGTGATAGCCACCACGAATAAATCCAGCCAAACTGCCAACCATCGCATGGCGCTGTGGAACATGAACATTGCCGCACTGAAAAACTGCACCACTTTGTGGAACCACAACCACAACAAAGAAACTCACATCAAAGAGGAAATAAGGAAAAACCTGTTTTCATCAAGCAACTTCTGCTGCAGATAGCGGAATCGTTTATCTTGCTGAAAGGCGTGAATGGTGGCGATTCCATCGAGGCTCGAGGAAATGTGCTCGAACAGGGGTGATCGCGACAAGTGCTCGGATCGTTTCAGACTGAAATGCGCAACTTTTCACCACGGTTAATTCACTGTGCTCAACAATCATCGAATCACAGTCCAAGCAGCCTCGGGCGGCGACTTCGACCGTCAAGGCGGTGCACAACCGCGTTTATGATGTGTTTTTTGCAAGCGGTTTCGTGCAGCTGCACCACCGTGTACATCCTCTGCACATCAAACGGCATGCTGACTGCACTGCAAACGGCACCGCATCTTCCACGGGATAAACAGAAATGTCAAACGTTTTGAAACGCTTGAAAACGCCATGAAACGCACGTCTATGACTATGACAACGCAAACGATTGCCAACGTGCATGTTATCAAAATTCCTGATCTATTTCTTTATGTTACATGTAATGTATGCAACGTTTACAACGTGTATTGTTGATAATGCTCTAAACATTACACTTAACGTTCCAGGAAACGTGCATGATGTTAGCCAACGTTCTTCCGTGGCTTTAACTCGCACTTCCTAACGTCCGACCTTTCTGTTTCTACTGTGTCTACTTGCATTGCAAGTTGCACACAATTTCTCGTGTGGAGACGTCATTCCCAAAAACTTGCTCGTGAAAACAGAAACTAAAGATGCATCAAATAGAAGAAAAAAAACTGAAAAAAAGCACGCACTATCTGATACCGGCCCGAAAACAGGCGACCAACAGCACGAACACCGCCGACAGCGGGACACAGCCGAGCAGAAAGTAGGGAAAGATCACTGCGATCACGATCAGATACGCAAGCACCGTGAAAAAGTTCTGCATGAACGACTCAACGTTGAATGGCAGTTTCACGTCAACTGAAAAGGACACGTTGAAAATGCTCCATGAAAAAATCAACGGTCAACACAGAGTTTTCTACAAGTTGCGAGGAGTTTTGGTTCGCAAAAAGGTCAACTTGTTTTGTTGAGCGCAGCCATGATGCATTATGCAGTGAATCATGAATGACCAAGCTGTACCAACTTTCGTCCATGTCTTTCGAGAATCTGTTCAATATTCGGCCGGTCGGTGTACTGTCATGGAATCGCATGATCGCTTTGATCACCTTCGTGAACATGCTGTTGTGTAGGCGACTCGCAGCCGTCAGTGACACCTGTGCAGTTTTTTGTAAAAACAAACTTTTTTGTGTTAGTAAGACCTCTTTGTTTTTTCTTGCTTTTTGATTCTGCGACAACCGAAACAGAACAAAGACGAATCCAACTTCGACCTATCGATAAAAATCACACCCAAACAATCAACAACCACAAGCACAACCAACTTTGACGAATATCATCGCCTTGATGACTCCAGTGACCAGCAGCAGCACCAGCGTGACGATGTAGACGATTGCGTAATACCAAAAGTCAGGGTTGCTGATGAGCGTGTGCTGCTTCACCGCGACACTGTTTGCATCACTGTCGTTGATTTTGATCTGGAAAATCGAAAAACTCAAAGAAATTTACCCCGCCTCGCCTCTCCAGCAATGCCTGCGCATAATACATGCATCCAACGCTAAATGAGGAAGAAATCCGAAGTGGCGTAGAGCGGTGTCCTCAACCGGAAATAAAAGTAGCTGAAAAGCCGAGGGTGGTTTGCTTGGTTTCGCCGACATTTTGAGGTCGATTTCAAATGCCGCGAGCGCTCAGCAGTCCGCTCACTGGTCGGCCATCAGTCATTGTTGAACAAATGAGCTGCCACCACTGATCGAGCTGCTTTTAGTTCCGGGACACCGCGCGGGGCTGGAGAAAGCGGCGGACAAAACAGCTCGGCAGACAAGACAGACACCGCCGGCGGACAGGAACCCGGACACCACTTTTCGAACATTTTCATTCCACACTATACACGTCTGTGCACCAAACCAATCGGTTGGTAAAAGGGCCAAAATTTGTTGGTAAATCAAATCATTGATATTATCAAACCGGTATATCCGCTTGCCGCAGCCATACGGACAACCAAACTGAGGAGAACACGGTGGAGCCAACGTTCAATGCAAATGCAAACAGAATAAACAGCACAGCCACTGGCCCACCAGCTGGAACAGAAAATGGAAGCTGTCAGAAAAGAGAAACAATCTGTCAGACAGACAATCTTTTGCAAAACTTCTCGTACCAGCGTCCATGTACTTTGCGTAAACCCGCAGTGGAACGGTCGCTAATCCGAAATCCTCTTCTTCTTTGATAACAGCACCGTCTGCAAACAACGTCAAAGCAAAAGTCAAAGTTTTTGTGTGAATAGGTACAATGTAGTGTGTGTTTCTTTAGTTTATCAAAAATTCATTTGATTTTCACTCTTTTTAATTCTGTCCGTGCTAACGATCCGAGTGGATGGAGAATATTCTCGTTCAAATGCAGCACCTTCTCCCTCAATCGCCTGCGGTATATCGAACAGGCTGTCAGCACTGGTCAACGTCGACTTGCTGCCAGCGCGCAGCTCTCGCTTGCGCCGCATTAAATCGAGCTCCGTTGCCGTGGGCACGTTCTTCAACTCAACTGCCGCTGATGGTTCGTGGTCGTCTGGTTCACCGGTCACGGTCGGCGGCACTTGGAACGCAGACTCAATGCGAAACTCTGTGATTTTAGAAAAATTCTGCAGTGTTGTATTCGCATTGCATTTTTAATAGTGTTTTTTACTTGTGAGAGTGAGTTAACACCGTTTGCAAATAAGAGTGGGGGGGGTCTAGCGCTACATGGGAAAGTTTTTAAACCAAGGGTGCAGGGACATTCTACTAATCAAGGCGCTTCAGGTTTACCCTCTGAGTACCCCCTGATTATGCCTATAAAGGTCGTTTTTAGGGTGCGGAAGTTAAAAAACCCTCGATTTTTTGCGATTTTTCGCAAAGTGTACCTTTTTAGCCCTACCGTATCTCGTTGTTGCACAGTTTCTGGAACCTCACACAATATTCACGTGAAAGATCTTGCGGAGTTCTTTAAGGCCCTGTATCAATGAGCCCTTGCAAGGGGGGTCCCTGAGGCGCTACGACGCTAGTTAAAATTACTTTTTTTTAAAAATTACGCTATTTTTTTAAAACATTTTTTTGAGCTCATAAACACAATTTTTCGATTTTCATTTTTGGTTCTACAGGGGGGTTTTCGGGGTCGCTGAATTCGAATCTGATCTTAGAATTTTGCCCCGGCCCTTTTTTGCTCTAAAATTGGGCAAAAACACATTTTTTGCGTTTTCCAGTGTTTTTTGGTGGTAATTTTTAATTTTAAGTGCGGATTTTTTTAACAAAGCTGTTTTACAACAGCCTTACAACCGCTGTATCGGAATCAGTTTTGATATTTTGCAACTGACCATTTGCCCACCCTAAAAAATGGGTAAAAAGTTGATTTTTTTGCTTTTTGCACACGTTTTCGTTTCACAGTGAAAAAATCAAGTTAGAAACAACTTGTAATTTAAATTTTTTATTCTACATGGAGGGTTTCGGGGTCGCTGAATTCGAATCTGACCTTAGATTTTTGTCCCGGGCCTTTTTTTGCTCTAAAAGTTGGGCAAAAACACATTTTTATGCGTTTTCCAGTGGTTTTTTGTTTTAATTTTTAATTTTAAATGCGGATTTTTTTAACAAAGCTGTTTTATAACAGCCATACAACCGCTGTATTTGAACCTGTTTTGATATTTTGCAACTGACCACTTGTCCACTTAAAAAATGGGTAAAAAGTTGATTTTTTTGATTTTTGCACACGTTTTCGTTTCACAATGAAAAAATCAAGTTAGAAACAACTTGTAATTTTAATTTTTAGTTCTCCAGGGGGTTTTCAAGATTGCTGAATTCGAATCTGACCTTAGATTTTTGCCTCGGGCATGTTTATTGCTCTAAAAATAGGGCAAAAACACATTTTTATGCGTTTTCCAGTGGTTTTTTGTTTTAATTTTTAGTTTTAAATGTAGAGTTGTTTAAAAAACAGTTTCATAACAGCCGTACAACCGCTGTATCTGAATCAGTTTTGATATTTTGCAACTGACCATTTGCCCACCCAAAAAATGGGTAAAAAGTTGATTTTTTTGCTTTTTGCACACGTTTTCGTTTCACAGTAAAAAAAATCAAGTTAGAAACAACTTGTAATTTAAATTTTTAATTCTACATGGAGGGTTTCAGGGTCGCTGAATTCGAATCTGACCTTAGATTTTTGTCCCGGGCCTTTTTTTGCTTTAAAAGTTGGGCAAAAACACATTTTTATGCGTTTTCCAGTGGTTTTTTGTTTTAATTTTTAATTTTAAATGCGGATTTTTTTAACAAAGCTGTTTTATAACAGCCATACAACCGCTGTATCTGAATCTGTTTTGATATTTTGCAACTGACCACTTGTCCACTTAAAAAATGGGTAAAAAGTTGATTTTTTTTATTTTTGCACACGTTTTCGTTTCACAATGAAAAAATCAAGTTAGAAACAACTTGTAATTTTAATTTTTAGTTCTCCAGGGGGGTTTTCAAAATTGCTGAATTCGAATCTGACCTTAGATTTTTGCCCCGGGCATTTTTATTGCTCTGAAAATAGGGCAAAAACACATTTTTATGCGTTTCCAGTAGTTTTGCCCAATTTTAGAGCAAAAAAATGCCCGGGGCAAAAATCTAAGGTCAGATTCGAATTCAGCAACTCCGAAAACTCCTCTGTAGAACTAAAAATTAAAATTACAAATTGTTTCTAAACTGATTTTTTTTTACTGTGAAACGAAATAGTGTGCAAAAAGCAAAAAAAAACAACTTTTTACCCATTTTTTGGGTGGGCAAGTGGTCAGTTGCAAAATATCAAAACTGATTCAGATACAGCGGTTGTAAGGCTGTTATGAAACTGTTTTTTAAACAACTCTACATTTAAAACTAAAAATTAAAACAAAAAACCACTGGAAAACGCATAAAAATGTGTTTTTGCCCCATTTTTAGAGCAATAAAAATGCCCGGGGCAAAAATCTAAGGTCAGATTCAAATTCAGCAATCTTGAAAACCTCCCTGGAAAACTAAAAATTAAAATTACAAGTTGTTTCTAACTTGATTTTTTTATTGTGAAACGAAAACGTGTGCAAAAAGCAAAAAAATCAACTTTTTACCCATTTTTTGGGTGGGCAAATGGTCAGTTGCAAAATATCAAAACTGATTCCGATACAGCGGTTGCAAGGCTGTTGTAAAACAGCTTTGTTAAAAAAATCCGCACTTAAAATTAAAAATTACCACCAAAAAACACTGGAAAACGCAAAAAAATGTGTTTTTGCCCAATTTTAGGGCAAAAAAATGCCCGGGGCAAAAATCTAAGATCAGATTCGAATTCAGCGACCCCGAAAACCCCCTGTAGAACCAAAAATGAAAATCGAAAAATTGTGTTTATGAGCTCAAAAAAATGTTTAAAAAAATAGCGTAATTTAAAAAAAAAGTAATTTTAACTAGCGTCGTAGCGCCTCAGGGACCCCCTTGCAAGGGCTAATTGATACAGGGCCTTAAAGAACTCCGCAAGATCTTTCACGTGAATACTGTGTGAGGTTCCAGAAACTGTGCAACTACGAGATACGGTAGGGCTAAAAAGGTACACTTTGCGAAAAATCGCAAAAAATCGAGGGTTTTTTAACTTCCGCACCCTAAAAACGACCTTTATAGGCATAATCAGGGGGTACTCAGGGGGTAAACCTGAAGCGCCTTGATTAGTAGAATGTCCCTGCACTCTTGGTTTAAAAACTTTTCCATGTATCACGGAATGTTCCTTAGGCCCCCCCACTCTTATTTGCAAACGGTGTTAACTCCACTATCTTCACTCGTCATGGACCTCGTCTACCTTTGAGTAAGCTCAAGTGTAATATGTACTGATTCATTTTGCGTGAACACTTTACTCTACAACAAAAAGTGTCAATATTAGGTTAGATTACATTATTTTAATTATCAATTTTTTATGGTCTGCAACTCAAACGCGTTGGCGGCAGATGTAGAAAGGAACCCGGTTTTGTTTGCTTCCTGCCCTGAGGGGACTTGGATCACTTTAACAATTTTGAATTCCCGCGTCATGCATGAAGCTGTTAACCTATGCCAAAATAAAAAATAATAGATTGAAGATTTTTACGTTGGCTTACTCATGGTGTCTTAAGGCCCGTTCATACTTGACGTATGTAGATGTGTGCGTCGACGTACACGTCAGGTATGAACGGTAGTACAGTATGGCCGAATAAATAAGACAGTCCTTGTATTCTCCATCAAGGCGGGATCATTCGCAGACCAGGTGATGTCTTTTTCAAGAATGCCAAGATACTCCCCAATCGCATGTGCAAGGCAGAGAGAATGAACAAAATAGCACGAAACGTCAGTGAGTTTAAAAAACCACGTCATATTTGACACACAGTTGGGTTTCTGAACGTCTTTTTTCTTTCATTCAAATTTCGCGCGCTCCTGCCACCCTGATAAAAGCTTCCATGTTTACTTGGCCCCACACTATGCAATAACACAGGTATAAACGGGCCGTTACACTTCTCTGGTATTATGAAGAATAAAACTGACTGACTACACCAAAAATGCGGCTAACCAGACTGCGCACTCAGCTGTCGACTGGCACGTTCGCAAAACGCGCCATACGTCGGGCACCGGCTGACGAGTTCATCGTGCGGTCCTTGGTCGATCACGCGACCGTTTTCGAGATACAGCACCTCGTCGCATTGGCTGAGGTGCTGCGATGCGAAATATCGACATCGTTGTATTGAACTATTGGTAAATTACCTAAACTTTTAAATACGGGGTGAGCCAAAAAAGGTTCCAATTCTAAAATGCTCTCACTGGCTTGTCCTGAGATGCTTTGAGCTGAAAATTAGAACACTATTAGAAAACATTTGGAGGTTTTTGTTACCAAATTTTTGTAACGGTATGTTGCCCCTGTCACTCACTACAGCAGAATAACTGAAAAACATGAAAAATCGACAAATGTTGTGAAAAGCTGGAGGGTTGATTTGGCTGTAACAATGAACTCATGTTTTGAACTTTGGAACAGTGTTAAAACACTTTGGGAGGTTTTTTGCGATGAAAATTTTTTTGGTTTACACGTTTTTGCAGTGTAATTTTCAAAAATAGCATTTTTTGACGAAAAAACAATGTTCATCCATAATCTCACTGTTTATCATTGCTCATAAACGGATTTCCGAACTGACGTATCGTCACGCGGGGTGAAATTGAATTTTGTACGAAATTGCCGAACCACTGTGGAAAAGTTATTCGCGTGCAAATGCACATTGCGACACGTTCAACAATAAAGATGATACTTTTGTCGAGTAATTTGTTCAACAGCTATATTCTCTGTGTATTGTAATGTAAAATGCCAGTCAGTCAGTATCATTACTTTCGCGTTGTTCGACACGACCAACGTGGTCTTGCTCACGAGCTGTCCTTTGACGGCGTACCGGAAGACGTGCTCAGCGACGGGCTGGTCGAGCGCACTGGTGATGTCGTCCAGGAGGTAGACGTCACGATTCGTGTACAAGGCGCGCGCGAGACCAAGTCGGGCCCGTTGACCGCCGGATAGAGTGACGCCGCGTTCTCCAATCTGAGAAGCGAAACCAGTCGGGCACCTTTGTTATTGATGAAAGAAGTCACAATGTTATACCCGTGCCTACGGCCCGAAAAGACCAATTTCAATTGATCACGTTACACAAGAGCAAAAAAATAGTTCAAAAGGACGTCTGCCATATCTTCCTTCCGACTGGCCTATAATCATAAAACAACAGCAAGCTCCTCCCTCCCGACCTCAGTCATGTCCTGCGCCGGCATACTGCTGACATCATGATTCAGTGCGCACGCGAACAACACTCGATAGTAACGTTGCTCGTCGAACTGTTCACCGAATGTTATGTTGTCGCTGAAAATTCACTGAAATTTACTTGAAAACACGTTCTACATTTGTTTTTCCAAAAAGATTTTTGCGTGTTTGAACACAGCAATTTTATGAGCGAGATGAACACGCACCGCAGTGACATGTTCAGAATCCACGGTTGCTGCGAGGCATAGGCCAGCGAGCCGGACTGTAAAATGTTGCCGTCCTGTTGAACTAACTGAAGGGAACAGGGTTTTTTGTGTTTTTTTTTTTGTTTTTCACAGTTTCATTGCTGAAAATACGTTTTAAAGCGATTAATCAACTCAACGTCTATATCCGAAGATGAATTGAACACAGACGCTGCAAATAATTTGGCCTGACCTGCCCAATAATCGCCTGCAGCAGCGCCGATTTGCCGCTGCCAACGCCACCGCAGACGCCAACCAATTGCTTCTGAATAAAGCAATCTGAATATTGCCAGACATTTTTATCAGTTCCGCAAACTTATTGTGCATGCATGCACCATGTAGTGATAGTAAACCATAGGATAGTAATCCTGATATCAACATAACGTCATGTGGTTTGCTTGAGAAAGTAACATCGGAACGCTCAAACCACCCACACGCACCTTCTCGACTGTGACCGTGATTGAATGAAGCGCGACAACCAACGAGTCATCCGTGGCGAGCGGCTGTCGTTCGTGGCGTTTAGCGTCTGAAAGACAACAACAACTCTTTTTTTGTGTGTTTGTTGGTCAGAATAAAAATTTAAAAAAGACACGGTACTCATGAACTGTCGGCACCGACTTTCGTTTGACTCCCAGGCGAATGTGGCGTCCTGGATGACGAGCGCTAGGTTGTGGTTGATCGGGTGCGGTCGAACCAGGTCCGCTTCAGGCAGCATCAGAAATTCCTGCCAGTATTGAAGTCTGTCATGTATTGAAGCGTAATAAAGGTCGACCTCTATTCAAATTCATTCGGTTTTCCCCACTCATGCGGAACATCCACAAGATGTGACAACGTTTGTCAGAAATCAGAAACAAGTAAAACGGCCACGACCACATGCTAAAAAGTTTTTCAGATTTTCAGATACTCGTTTGAGGCTTTCGTTGAGAACTTCAGAAACGGAAACCGAAATGGAAACGGAAAAGGAAATGATACAAAAACGGAAACGAAAATGGTCAATGGTTTTGCGTGTGGTGTTGTACTTGAATGTTGCGCAGCGCCACGGACGCCTCAGCGACGTAGCGTGCGCCGTACGGTATCATGCGGATGCCGAACATCATCACGAAATACACGGTGATCGCACTGAATGCCTGCATGGAGACACATTATTTGGCGAGAAATTCGGTTGTTTTCCAATGACTGCTTTGCTTCGGTTGGACTGTGGTCCTGGGTCTTCTCGAATCACCGGTGTCCCCAGCACTTGCGGTGTCAATTCACAATGCGAAATACTCACCGAAACACTAACTATATGTTGATCTTTACATTCACAAATAAACATTCAAATATAATCAATTAATGAACAAAATTCAAAGAAAACCACGAATAACCAGCCTGACTGGCGGTCAGATCGTGTCCGCTGGCAATGTACGCGAGGAACGTCAGAATCGTGGCAACCACCGGCACACAAGTGCCAAGTGCGATCGCCAGACTCTGCGCGTAGCCGGCAATCCGCAGTTTGTTTTGTTCATTCTCTCGTATACCTGTGAAATTTCGGTTGAATATTGTGACGTTTGAGTGCAAAAGAAAAACAATTCAAAATTTTTTGTTTTGTCTGAGTTTCGTTGTTGACGAATTTTCGACTTAGTGAAAGTGTAAAACACCACTATTCATAAATTAAACGGTTACATTATTGCAGACACATTTTTGCACCCGTAAAGTTTTTTTGTTCTCAACAAAATGTTGGCTCCTCCTTCGTTTTTTTTGTTGCTGAAACAAAGTCAACTGAATTCCAGTGTTGCCAATCGCTCTGATCAGCATTCGAAACCAACCAAAGACACGTTCCGTGAACGGCTGCTCAAGTGCGTTCATCTTGATCAAACGGATGCAACGTAGCACCTCGCCGAGTAGACCGACCTGGACAATGCGACAAACGAAACGAAATGCTAGTGAACTAGATTGCAGTTTACATTGTTACCAATTCAATGATAAAAGCTTTTTGTTTTACACAGTTTTCAGAAATCCAGGCATTTACCCGTCTTTCCGTCTGTTCAATTGCGCGTTTACGACATCGCACCATTGTGATGCCGAGGAAAACCTGCATAAACACGACACCAATAATCAAGACAACCATGGAACAGAAGTTGAAAACATCGAAAACAAGTCAGCCAGTTTTCACCAACAGTCAATGAACTGAGAAAACGAAGTTTTCTTTGCTCTGGAAGCGGAACTCTGTTCATGCGGAACGACATTTACTGCTTGGCCCCACACGCAACAATGTGTTGAGGTTTTTTGTAGATTTTTCTTGCTCATTGTTTTCCAGCTGACCTGAACGATGTCAAATATGACAAACACGAGCACGCCCAGCAAACACCATGCCCCGAGCAAAAACCAGAGGTAGATTATGCCGCCAATCAGCACCATGGGACCTGCAAACATCGAAACACACGCAATAGTCTCAGTAAATGTCAGAGATTGGTTCAAAATTACTGCACGACAAAAACAGAGGAAATATGATCAAATAGTGAATCAACACTTTCCCCCCGATTCACCCGTAATGACAAGAGGCGCAAATGTGACAGCGTCAAAGACGCGTTGGCCATCGTTCGCGTAAATATTGACAACCTGTGGAAAGAAAAAAACAAATTTTCGACAACAAGATTTTGTTCCGCTCGTCCTATACACACCCACATACAAGTATTACCCATTTTTTTGGTTTTGCAACTCAATGCGTTGCAGACGTAGGAGGGACGCGGATCCCTTTGCACCAATTTTGAATTTCCGCGTCATGCTTAAAACTGCTTACCTATTTATGCGCGCATTGAGTAAAGGAACCAAAATAAAAGATCGTACCACACACCAGTCTCTGGTACCTTCGGTTTCTATAAGCGATGTAGTGCCGCAATCAATTAGTGAGCAAAACAAAATTTATCATGGTGAACAAAATTAATACAAGATTTTGTCGACTTATTTCACAACAAGGTTGTTTGCCATCCATTAAAAAAACTAAAAACCAAATAAAACATGCCTCTCCAGTGGTTTTGTTCTTCAGCGAGCGCAGACGCAACAACTTTTTGTACAGCAGACCAAGCAGTGCGCTGCGCACACGAATGCCGGAGCTGAAGTGAAATTTAAAAAAAATAAAAATTGATGATGCATTTAAAAATGCACGAGCTGACTCGACCTGAAAAATGGGTTCTTTTGTTATACCAACAACGCTGAACAAAATAAAATAGACACAGCTCATTGGCCAGTAGCAAATCTAAATCCTGGTCAGTTTCTTGGTACGTTTTTTTGTTTCTTTGTGCTGAACAGATTTTTCATCTTTATTTTCTTCGAGACCTGTAACCTCACAACCTACAATTGCAAACCATACCAGTGCGAAGGGGTGTGGTGGAACACAGTGCGTTCGATTTTCGTTCGACGGCTAGCGCACCGCATGACGGCCAGCGCACCGCATGACGGCTGGCGCACCGCATGACGGCCAGCGCACCGCATGACGGCCAGCGCACCGCATGACGGCCAGCGCACCGCATGACGGCCAGCGCACCGCATGACGGCGCGCCCGCCCCGTGACGGCCGGCGCACCGCTTGACGGTCTGCGCACCGCATGCCGGCCAGCGCCCCGCCTGCCGGCCAGCGCACCGCATGACGGCCAGCGCACCGCATGACGGCCAGCGCACCGCATGACGGCCAGCGCACCGCATGACGGCCAGCGCACCGCATGACGGCCAGCGCACCGCATGACGGCCAGCGCACCGCATGACGGCCAGCGCACCGCATGACGGCCAGCGCACCGCACCCGCATGACGGCCAGCGCACCGCATGACGGCCAGCGCACCGCATGACGGCCAGCGCACCGCATGACGGCCAGCGCACCGCATGACGGCCAGCGCACCGCATGACGGCCAGCGCACCGCATGACGGCCAGCGCACCGCATGACGGCCAGCGCACCGCATGACGGCCAGCGCACCGCATGACGGCCAGCGCACGACGGCTAGCGCACCGCATGACGGCCAGCGCACCGCATGACGGCTGGCGCACCGCATGACGGCCAGCGCACCGCATGACGGCCAGCGCACCGCATGACGGCCAGCGCACCGCATGACGGCCAGCGCACCGCATGACGGCTGGCGCACCGCATGACGGCCAGCGCACCGCATGACGGCTGGCGCACCGCATGACGGCCAGCGCACCGCATGACGGCTGGCGCACCGCATGACGGCCAGCGCACCGCATGACGGCCAGCGCACCGCATGACGGCCAGCGCACCGCATGACGGCCAGCGCACCGCATGACGGCCAGCGCACCGCATGACGGCCAGCGCACCGCATGACGGCCAGCGCACCGCATGACGGCCAGCGCACCGCATGACGGCCAGCGCACCGCATGACGGCTGGCGCACCGCATGACGGCCAGCGCACCGCATGACGGCCAGCGCACCGCATGACGGCCAGCGCACCGCATGACGGCCAGCGCACCGCATGACGACCAGCGCACCGCATGACGGCCAGCGCACCGCATGACGGCTGGCGCACCGCATGACGGCCAGCGCACCGCATGACGGCCAGCGCACCGCATGACGGCCAGCGCACCGCATGACGGCCAGCGCACCGCATGACGGCCAGCGCACCGCATGACGGCCAGCGCACCGCATGACGGCCAGCGCACCGCATGACGGCAAGCGCACCGCATGACGGCCAGCGCACCGCATGACGGCTAGCGCACTATTTGAAGCCAGCACACCGATCGCACGGGTTTTTTAAGGCAATATAGATAATACCGATAACTGATTGCCCAGCTGGCGCCGTACGACAGCACTCTGCACATTTCAACTATGAATAACGCAGCGACCAGCCAGAGACCGTACGCCAATGCCTGCGGTTCAACGACAGAAGCTTCATTGTATGCGACCAGCGCGCGAACCAAACATGTCTGAAATAAACACTAAATAGTAAAACAATAAAAATTAAGCGGCGAGTAAACCAACTAACCATCTTGGTCTGTCAGCTCTTGTTCACTTTGTTCACCTTGTCTGTGTTTATCTTCATCCACAACATCAATCAACAGCCCAAATTGTTTTCGCAACCACCTTTCATATGAATCGTGCCGCTTAAAAATTTCCACTTGCACATTATACTGCTGATTTCCCCAGGTGATTGATGCCAAGTTTATTTGACCCGACATGCAACGGCATGCAAAATACATGAATAATGATGAAACTGCGTATCTCAATTTTCAGTTTAGTATGCAACCGGAAAGCCAGGGCCTGCGCTTTCTGTGGGTTCATTTTGATGTCTTTGTTTTTTATAATTTACATTCATCTGCATTAGGAAAACAACACGTGGCTGACTTTCAGTCTGCGCTGCTACGATGTATTTGGAAACGACTGTAACGATGGTGGGTCAGCGCAGCGCTCTCATAAACAAGTGAGTTCCAAATTGGTGGTCAACTTTCTTTCACAAGGATTGACAAAAAGAGTTTTAGAGGTGAATGGTAAATCCAATTTCGGTATGAGTCACGTATTTTTGCTCCACGGACGCCGATAAACTACAGAAGTTGATGAATTTCATGGGTATATTGCAGTATTGCGGTTTTTACGTTTAGCAGACAAATTGAGCTTTCTGGATACCCGAAGACGATCACCGCGCAAAGGGTGCCGCCAGCGGCGACGATCGATCCGCACTGCTCAGCACTTGCGTCTCAAACACATCCGCTGCATCGGTTGTTCGTTTGCATCGGTCTTTCAGTGCCGAAAACGGCCGGCAAACTTCGCAGAACACTTCAACCATTGGTCATTGTCGCGCTGGTCACATTTCGATTCGCTGCTTTACTCCGTGACATCAGCGACTTGTTTAGCCAGTTCAATTTTTTCTCGTTCATCGTCGTTCTCGGACCGTCGCATATCACGTTGCTGCTCGTTTGCTATGTGCTGACGGTCAGTTCGATCGAGAAGTCCGGTTGGTGTGATTGACTGATTGATTTTTTTGTCCATTCCTTTATTGTTTGACGTGACGCCACTGCCCTCTGAACTTCACCGTGCTAAACAATTTTTCTGTTGAAGCGTGCTTTTCAGATCAACTGGAACTTTTCCTACATCAATTATCGTTATGTCGCGTCACGACTAAACGACGAAAACACCGCACCACCGATGTGCTTCTGTGCATCTGCAGTCTTCTCAGTGTCCTGGATCTGGCCACGGTCGTCTACAAAACTCACAATCGTTTGACAACAATTCTCGACGAAAAAAGTCGCGAAAATTACACGTTGAATTCAAACGCGACCGAATTCTCGACTGATTCTGCCAGAGAAAATCGACATTGCAACGAAAGTAACAAAATCGAACCACGATTTGAGCAAACCGACACGTTGCGTTTTCTGGCGGTCAATTCCGCCGCTGAACTGCAGTCGCCGACGAACTCGAAAGTTGCTTCCTTAATTTTGGAAATGTCAATAATGCTCAGCGAACTGATCATGCACGTGCTGTTGTACTCCATACCGCTTTATTTCGGCAGTTTACTTGCGATCTGCTACGAAGAGTACCGAGAATTTGCGAACCTCTTGAAAGCAGAATGCTCGCGTCGCTCCGCAGACCATTCATGGACGGTCGAATTGCTCTCGAACTATTATCACGGTTTGGAGACGCGTTTCACAAGAGCATAAAAGAACATTCATGGAGCAGTCTTTAGTGACGCGTAGCTGTTAAACACTGCTTTATGACTGCCGCTTTTAGAACGCATGATTGCAACTAACTTTGATGATTGTTTTTGTTTCACCAGCCTACATCAATCTGTCTCGTCTGGTGGCACATCTCGACGAAGTCATCCGCAACTTTCTGCTACTTTTGGTTTGCGTTGCTGTTCCAGTCTCGATTTGTATCGCGTTTTTGGTGGTGAAGATTGTGAGCGTCCGTCTCTATCAAATGGTGACATTTTTACTGACATACTTGGTTGTGAACACCCTGTTTCTGGGCATCGTCACTGTGTTACCGGCAGAGATTCATCAGCAGGTTGTTGTTCTTGGTGGTTTTTTTATTAAAATTTCGGTTTTTTTTCAAACTGTATAATATCAGCTATATTCAATCCAAAATCAGTCAATCAGCAAGTAGCAAGGCAACTACTGCAGGTGTGTAATTATCATACAATTCTAAATCCAATCTCATTTGCTTGAACAGACAAAGTACATGTTTCGTGCGCTGCACACGACGGAACAGTTTTGGATCAAAAATGAGGACGCTATGGTGAATGCTGACTCGGAGAACGAGAAATTGCGCAAAACCGCGAAGAAATTTGCGGAAAAACTGCGATGTGACGGCGTGGGCATCTCGGTCGGCGGCGTCGCTCTTGTGACACGCGAAACGTTGTTCAAGGTTGAGCGAATAGTTTCTATTTTTCCCCAGTTTAGTCGGTATTGTCTCTTACTACCGATGACTGAGAAAAATAATCAAACCAAAACAATTCGCAGTGTGTGTACAATGTGGAAAACTCAAATCTGACAAGCTGGTGTTTGCTTTCAAACTGGTGCCACAATTCCATTCAACAACACCGCACATCCACAGCTGCTGTTTTGTTCAGCCTCTCTTTGTTTGTAGGTCGCATCACTTGCAATCACGTATTTCTCGTTGGTCCTGAAACTCGATGACTCTACTGCTGACGATCATGCGATGCTGATGAAACTGTTCTTTCGAATTTGACACAAACTTGCACGAACGTAAAGTTTGCGCTGGCAATTTTCCCCGTTCCCTCCCATGCTATTACTCACAGTATGTTAGTTTTGTTTCCGTTGAGTCGATTAGCTCGCTAGAATAGAAAGAAAAAATGCGCCAATAGAACCGATTGTTGACCCAGCTAAAGTTATCGTACATTTGTTCCCACGACAGCTTGACAACGTTTTCCCGATTGCCACTAAAAATTCTCAATTGAAATTTTGTGACGAATGAAAAACAGCGCATGAACAAAAAAATCAACCAACCGGTCCGATAAAGCCGAATGCGAGACAGAACAGAAAGACGAAGCAAGCCAGAATCAATCTGGTGCGAAAAAAGCGCATCACGACACGCCACAACGACGGTGGCCGTTGGCGGGTGGGATCGGTTTGCTCTTGTTTCCAGAGGATCTCCATGCTGTGATCAACAAATGGACAAAATAGAGATTAAAGAGCGAAAACATTGAACACGGTTCAACTTGAATATGTACTCTATGAATCGACCAATCAGCGGATCACATTCCGAATTACAGGCAAATTTCCTGTCATAAGGTTTTTGTCTGAAAGTTTCAGACTTGCTTTTTTGTCTAAACCATGCACTTCATTTCCTTGTTCGTCTTACGGGGCAAAAATATACGAAATATCTGATACGTAGATTGACAAAGTGTAACATACGTGGTATTGCAACGTGTGCCTGTGTGTTTGTTTGAGGGGGGGGGGGCTGTGAAACATTTGACGAAAATCACGACAGTCAATACATTACCGGCTAGCATTCACTGCCGTTGAGTCGTAGTGCGAAATCGCCCACGCCTGTTCGTGTCTGATCAGACCACGGAACGCCGACCAGAGATAACTGAACACCCAGGCGTAGGTGATGTACGACAGAAGGCCGGCTTGGTCGATCTTTGATGGGTCATAGCTGGAAACAGAAACAACGGAACCGTGCGATGAAACAATGAGACCTGTTTCGCACACGGACACCCGTTGAAAACAATGAATATTCATTATTCTCCAAAATTTTTATTCTGGCCCGGTGATTTCATAATTCACTACAGTCTGTTCGTTTTAGCTACTGACTGGATGACGTTGAACTTAAACGTTCCGCATTGTTCGCTTGTCCACAGCAAAATGCTGCAAGTTAAAAAAAAACACGAGAAAACTTGTTTGCTTCTAACCTGGCGAATGGTCGAACCGGATATAAATGACGCAAACTTGGCTGATAGCGTCGCCAGCCAGTTGCTGGGGGTGGGGTGGACCGATTTTCAACATTGGAGTGTCTGGAATAATTTGTCACAAATCACGCTTGTACATTTGTAAAACCAATCAAAGACCTTCAATCGCTTAACCGTGACGAAGATCGAAAAGCCACGGAGAAAACGTTCTCAACAAAAATCTGCACAATTTGTCCCGCTCAGCGCCGGGGGCTCAAGAAATTGCAAAGAAGCGGCAACCGACTTGGTAAACTTTTTGCTGAACACTTTTTGTTCGGCAAGTGTGCGTGCTACCCAATTAGCGCATTCAACTCAAGTTTAGCCAATCAATCAATTGACGCACACACACAGAGTGATTTTTTTGCAGTGCACACTTTTAAAGCAAGAAAGCGATCAATTTATTTATCAAGAGTCAAGACACCAATCGTAAACCAACCGGTCAGGCACATTTGAGTAGACGACCATGTCGTTGTCGATCTCACCATCACCGTCGTTCACGTGCTGCGCGTCATGATGATGCACATTCGTGGTCTCCTCATCAGAAGAGTCCGCCGATCGTTTCAACGCGTCATTCAGTTCCATTAGACCGGCCATTTTTGCGGTTATGGGTTTTTGCAGAGTTTTACCTGGACTTTTTGCGTTGCATCAAATTTACGCTCATGATTGGCTGTGCATACACAGAACCAAGTGGGCCAATCAGTGCGTCGAGCGCTGCAGCGTATCCCTGTACTAATCCCCTGTTCATCAAAGATTCTTTCAAATTCGCTGCCTTTCGAATTGAAAGCAGCTGAAGCCACCGGAATCGAGAAAGCGCTAAGATCATTGGTAACACAGCGCGCGATTTAGAAGCTGTTCCTTTTTCTAACTGGGACATTGGGTCACGTCTGTATATTATCTTTCTTATTAAACGTGACCCAATATGCGTTTGCACGCACAGATAGAGAAAATGTTTCATGGCTGCGCGGCAATTTTAAATGAGCAAAAACTTAACGTGTTCTGACGACAGATTCGTGCAAGAAATTGAGAAAAAACCAGTCAGAATGTTTTCTCACTAAACAAAATTTATTTTAATTCATATTCGAACTACGCTCTGGCGCGAAACATTTTTTCAGTGTGCGGCTTTTCCACACATCATTCAACATTACTACGCCTCCTTCGTACGAAAAGATAATACTCCTACACAAAATCAAACCACAAAATTTGAACTCTCAATTAAAAACATCGAATCAGCTCCACAACGCGTTGATCTGACTTCAGTAGAACAAAACAAGCCTTTCAAACAACCGCTTTTTCTGAGCGTTGCTCCCAGACTTCCTAGTGTAACAAACAGGGTAACTGAAAGCAACGGTTTTATGCGCGTTTTCATTCGCATGGCAAACGTTGCAAAGTGTGTAACACACGTCTCGCCTGTTGCTTTTTTATCAGCGCTGCTTGTAAATGGAAGTGAACCGAGACACTCACAGCAAAGCAAACACGACGAGAAACACAAAAAACGCCATCGACGCAGAAAAAACTACGCTGTGAAGACTAAAAACAGTGACACCTATCACAGCACAGTTGGTAGCTTCAGAGAGAGCAAACTTTATTCCAATCCAAAACCGGAACAATATGATTGGACTTGAACGTTGCACTGAATACGAACCTTGTATACACGGACTGATAAAATATGTAAAGCGTTTTTATTTCTGTTCTTATCATCTGATGACGAGATTGCTACAACGTGTATATTCTGTGAACGTTTGCTTGCGGGACATATCTAGATATTTTTGGCAAATGTTTTTTCCCTACTTTCCAACGTTTTTCGGTCAGCAAAGTTCTGGCAAATTTGACACAGAATTGGATTACGAAACGTCTTTTTTTCATTCAAATTTCGCGCGCTCTGTGCACCGTGAGAAAAGCTGCCATATGTTTGCTCGGCCATTCTTACTCGGCCATTCCGTACACTTTGAGTCGGCTCTGAATGCATCTGTTTTTTTTCAAATTTTGGATGTCACAATGAACCTGAACAACAAACAACTGTAACCATTAACCAATGACAAAAATAAGAAACATACACCATGAGTATCAGCAGAGTTCAAAAAGTACACAGCAAAGCGAAAAGTATTTTTATTAGTTGTAAAACGTGTGCACAGTAAATAAGCATATACACAGTATAGTTATAACCGAATTCAATTTTGAAGTCACATAAAAAATCTCAAACAATCACAACCAGAATTTGCATGTTTTTTGCCAATATCTAGAATCAGAATTTTCAAGCTTTGGATTGATTCAAAAAACCTCATGTCAGGACGATTTTGTCGATGCATTCGACTGTCCCACGGAAGATTTATCTGAAATGAAAAAAAACATTAAAGGGGCATTCATATTGCAGTATTTAGCGACGCGTAGCTTGCAAACGCAGAAAAAACGCATTCATACACAATCATTTATCTTTTGCACATAAGGCCACCACAAGCCTAAATAAACTTAATAGCAGGACTTCAAGTCCAATTCACTAACTAAGCCTTTAAACTAAAAATTATCGCTGTACAAACTATGCTCTTCCATCCTAACTAATCCTGCCCTTCACCAATCATGAAGTTCATCAGTTCAGGACTTCAGTAGAGGACTTTACATATTCCGAAGCTCTACAAGTGCCTCATTAAGTGGGGATATACATACACACTGATTCAACCAAAACTTCACCATATCAGTGACATATGTGCATATTGTAGGACTTCAGTCCAGATAGGACTTCAGTCAAGTTCAAGACTTCAAAAAAAACAGTTGAAAAAGAGTCCGAATAAGTGTCCCGTGTCCTGTCCCACTGGATGTCATGCGTTGTGCGTCCGAGTCCCGGAAACGAGTCTGGTGTTACCAACCCCTTCTTTCCGGGAGACCACGCGGGACTGGACACCACACAGGACACGCCCAGGCGGACGGGACACCGGACACACAGATATAGTCGAACGTCTATTATAGACAATCAGCTGATTGGTTAGTGATCACGTGCGATGCATATTTTCAGTGCTGGACAGACTCCGCCCTCGCACAGCAGCGCACGCATCACGTGCCAAAACCAACCATCTGATTGTCTATAATTTCGAGTGCGATTGTATATTGTGAATTTATTCAAACGTGTCCGGACTAAACTGACGTCATTTGCTTTTAAAACGCCCGTTTGTCAAAATACAGGCACTAAAATGTCAGTTTGGTGTGACTGATTCGACATTCACCATTTGTTTGCGGGAAGAAATCGGCTATACGGAAAGTCTGGTTTGCTGTGAACGACAAGCGCATGTTTAGCGGTACATGACGTCATTTTAGTGGGACACGTTTAAAAAAAATAGGTCTATACACATTTGGTGAGTTTGTGACCGACCAGCGCGCGTGCCGCCGGCGTTTGTGTCGTTGTTCGTCGTCAGCTTGCTCATGTCGTTCGCGAGATCGGCCGCCGTGGAAGCCTCCGGCAACTGTGCGGGCTCGATGTGCGGCAGCGCGTTGCGCCGTCCGGTGCGAGACGAATGCGCGAACGCGACCACGTCCTCTGCCTGGGCGACCACCTCCGCTTCGCCCATTATTCCAAGAAGTTGCTCGAAATTATTGATACTAATATTACTGTGATAATTGTCGGCTGAATCGAAGGCGTTTACGAAACTGTTATTGTTGTTGTCGTTACTGTTGGCGACCATTCAATATATTATTATTGTCGTGTTGTTGTTCAGATGTGACGCAGCAGGTCACTGGAAAACACAGTTGTTGACTCGTGATGTGCATTGTATGTGTGAACGAACCGACAAAGCATGTACAATCTATAACACGTGCGTTCGTAATCGGTTGTGCAGTGAGATAAAATGAACGGGATTCAAAGAATCCTTTTGTCTGCGTGTGTCAAGTATCCTTGCAAATCTGAAACCAAAAAAAACATAAAATTAGTTGACTGGGTTGAAAGAATAGCGCAATTGAAACTTTTAACAGGTTCATGCAAAAAGAAAACTGCTCGACTGCTTGAAAAACCTGAACTGAAAACAAGAATAAAAACATGGCGCAGAGCTTGAAATTCAAAGCGTGTCTTTACAAGCGCACAACAAATAACGTGCGCATAACTCAGCTTCAACATTGCCAAGCACAGAGGAACACACATAGCTTAAAAACACACGTAGCGGCTGTTACGCTGCTTACTTTATTGACAGCTATATACTTTCTGCACGGTTCGAGTTACGGCGAAATAACAATGGAGGCGAAACACACAGAAAAGCGGATTTGACCGTTGTTAAATGCGAGCTCTTGTAAACAGCACTGAAAATGCAACAGCCGATTACGAAACCTCGTGGTATCTCGAAACGCGCGTTTGTTGTGGGTTTATGATAAGCGTTGCTTAGCGATGATTACCGTCCGTGTCAGAAATTAATTATCATAATGAAGGTTTTCAACAACAAAAAAAAACCACAAGTTTTGACAAAAGTTTGAACGTGCACGTGCACGCGAAAAAAAATGCGAAAGCAGAGAGGTCAGGTCACCCAACGGCGACGGGCGACGGGCGAGGCGTCTTCAGCAGGACCTGCTTACAGCACACAACGGAATACTTTCAAAACATCGAAATTCAAAGCACACACAGAAAACACATGGCCAGCAACAAGTATGCGCCAGCATCACATGCTGATGAATATCCTATTTCTGGAAACAACACGCCGAAAAAAAAGCCTTTATACGAGCTCAAGTTTATAAACTTTGTGGTGCAGTAAACAGACGCTGCTGTTTGTTTAAAAAAAACGCGAGCAAATTGTAATTGATGATGTATTAATGCCTGTGGATATAATTTTTGAAATCACAGAAAACGAGCAAAGAAGGGCACAATGAAAGTGATGCTGGGATGGTTGAACTGAAATGAACTGCATTGAAAAATTGTATTTGAAAACAGAGACTCGGCTGTGTACGCGCGCTGTATGCAAAATTTTACGTTTGGGCTGTTTAGCGAGGGACACACGCAACGCGCATGTGCTATAGCTGTGCACTTGAGATACAGGGTGTTTACATGTTAGTTTTCTTTTGACGAATGGAAATATATAGACTGGCAGCGTTTATTTCCAAGGCAACGAACATTTTCAAGGATTATTGTTGCACTGGTTGCCTGTACTAGTGCGGCTCAATCGATTGTTCAACTGTACAGAATCTTCAATGTAGGAGACACGTCCACTGACATCATCAAGCCCGATTTACAAGTACTTCCGAAGTTGAAACAGTCTCTCAAATGCATGCAACAACTCTATGTCAACTTTTTTTATTATCTTGAAAGTATAGACGGCAGAGAGCGGAGGAAGGGGGCTGCCGCTCGTAAAAAATGTGCGCTACTATTTTCGTGCGATGAAACTCCTTCAAGCCCTACACCCACACGCTCCACCCCCGCCACTTTCATTTCAACGTCTACGCGAGCGGAGACGCGATCGAACAACAACCGCAGCTTTTATGGCGTTTTTCCAAAAGCCATACGTTCCTTACCAATTGCGTCTTGCTAACAGATATGACTCACACCCTGTACGTAAAGCCATAACAAGCCCAGCAAACTCTCTTGCCTCCACCCCCCTGTGTTAAGCATGTTACCCACCCGCTTTGCTTGTGACGCAGTGAATCGATTTGGCTCTTGCTTGGTTCTCGAGGTATGCGAAACGTAAAAGCCTGGTGGCTTAGCTTGTACATATTAGCATGGCTCTGTGTGTCTCACTGTATCGACGGGACAATGTGTTCATGAAAACGTACGTTTTTGTTTTCACAAACAATCGGGTTTCTGGACGCCTTTTTTCTTTGATTCAAATTTCGCGCGCTCCTTGCACCCTGAAAAAAGCTGCAATGTTTAGTCGGCCATTAAGTCTTGACTAATGTACAAGAACTCAAAACCAAAAGTCAATGCTATTTCATAAGATTTTTCTTGTTTTCAGAAAATTAATTGTTCATGGACACGTTTGTAGTTGAGTAAAACTGACTGGAGACGCCGAATAATCGATCGGGTTAAAAAATTGGCACACATTTCTATGTAATGATCTTTTATTTTGTTCCCGAGACTCAATGCGCGCATTGAAAACAGTTTCGTGCATGACGCGGGAATTCAAAATTAGTAGAGTCATCCGAGTCCACAAATAGGGCCGAGTCACTTAGACGATTTTGAATTGCCACATAAAGATTGAAACTAGTTTCCCTTCTAAGTTTGCACACATACTGAGTTGTAGAATCTGAAAAATTGATAACAGTTAAACATGAATTGTGTACTGTAATTTATTTGAACTTTAAAGAAATTGATTCAACTGATTTACATAAAAGTTTGTTGTTTATTTCTCACCATCAAGGTCACATCCGGAATATTTTGTCTTCAAAACCTTTACATGCGAACCCAAAAGTTTATGTTATCCACAATTTCCCGCCTTATCGCAATTCTCATGTGGTAGATAAAACAGAAAACATATATGCTGTTGCGATTTACGGAATACTTCATTTTTCATTGCAGTAACTAACGTTATTATCCACATTACAACGAAATTGTATCATTTTTTATGAAACAGATTTTTCTGTGTGAAAATGTCAGAAATCTCATGATTACCCAGCTGTACTTTTGTTTGTGGTTTACATAGCTTTTATCTGAGATACAATAAGCCACAAAGTCCAAGCTTAATTACGTACTGCTACTGCTAGATAAACATTTTCAATATCTTTTTACAGCTTTTAATGCTAATGCACTGAAGCCACATACAGGTGCCTATCTATACAAAGCTTTATAATTTTGCACAATAGCCAGTATAATCTTGCAAAGCTGAAAAAAATACATATAATGTTTGTTGAACCCCAGTCTTTTTGTACTTTCTGTTGCCACACTTCCTGTTTCCATGGAAGCATTTCGTATTTTCGCAATTTAGTCCTCTAGCGAAGCCGCAATAGTGCAGATTCATACGGTTTCCTTGTTGCATGGAAACGAAACGCGCATTTTTTCGAGAGTCAATTTTAATTTCAGCAACACGTGAACGAACTTTCTCTCGAAAACAGAAATCATCAACTGGAAAAAGCAGAACAGTGGAGAAAACAATGAAATCGGCAACCAGCTTGCCCAAATCATTGGTTCGCCAGTGGTGTGTTCTTCGGCATCAACAGCGTGCAATGATGTCCAATGTGGCCTTGCGCAAACAGGCGTCTTTGATCAACTGTGCTTCTACCGTTGCCGTGCGCACAAACAACGGCCATAAAACTGCAGCAGCGAACTGCGTCCAGCAACGACGGCACAATTCGTCCTATCTTCAGTTGTACGACACTCCATACGGCTACGCGGAGCCTCGCTTCCGTGAGCTGCCCGGCATTAAGGACGAGGCTCGTTGGTTGTCTTTTGTTTTGTTTTTTGGAAATTTCGTTTTTTTTGTCGGTTTTTACACAACTCAACAAACTAAGAATTTCGAAATTTTCAGGTTTTTCTGACGTACATTTGGATCGACGGAACCGGCGAAATCGTTCGTGCCAAAACGAAGGTCGCGAGCAAGGAGCCGAAAGGAGTCGAAGGTATGGTCTATTTTTTTAAACGTGTCCCACTGAAATGACGTCATGTGCCGCAAAACATGCGCTTGCCGTTCACAGCAAACCAGACTTTCCGTTTAGCCAATTTCTTTCCGTAAACAAATGGTGAATGTCGAATCAGTCACACCAAACTGAAATTTTAGTGCCTGTACTTTGACAAACGGGCGTTTTTAAATAAAATGACGTCACGCTAGTCCGGACACGTTTGAATAAATCCACAATACATAGTTTGCGAATATGCGCAAAATGTCAATCTTTTTGTTTGCGTGTCAAGAATCGTGGCGTTTGTTTGCCGCAACTGCCAAAAATTCTACAAACAACGGAGAAAGTGTAAAACAATAAACACACATCAACAACAAGTTACTCAACATTCTGTTGAGCTTCTGGTTAATACCTGATTATGTTTGCTGACTTACACTTTGTTTGACTTCTCAGAGCTCTCTGAGTGGCACTTCGACGGCAGCAGCACGTACCAGGCAGAGGGCCACGACTCGGACATGTTCCTGACGCCCGTCGCCATGCGCCCAGATCCGTTCTACCCGAACAAAAGCAAACTCGTTCTCTGCGAAGTGTTCGATCCGCATGGACGGCCAGCCGGTGCGCGGCTGATTTGCCTTTTTTATTTGTTGATTAACAGGAACAGAGAGTGGTTGGAAGCCGTGTGTGTGATAACAATATAATTCAACACACTTATATATGTGTAGCTTCTGGGGCCAGTTTTAAAAACTTAGCAGTCCAATAGTGCTACACCACTGAGCCCTTGATAGACATCCTGATCCTGAAGCATCACAGTTCTTTTTTTTTACATGTTAACTGATTCGCCATTTCACCAACGTGATGTGAGGAAATTGAAATGCATGGTCTCTTATAACGCATCGTCTCATTCCAGTGGTGTAGCACTATTGGACTACTAAAGCTTTTATCATGCCCATTCGCGAGCGAAGCGGGAGCGGAGCGGACAGCGGATGCAGGCATAATATGGCCCGTCTGTCGCTCGCGCGTAAATTCCAAACTTACTTTGCCTCGCTCTGTGAACATAAAAGGAGCTGAGATTTTTTTCTGCGGTACACAGGCAGACAATTCACAGATACACTGTGTGCACAAGAAAATTTTTTGTGGTGATCTTCTACACACGCTGTGTGCGTATTTTATCAATTCTGAAAGTGAAAAAAATTATTCTTGTTTACCCCTTTTTTTTCGGCAATGTCATCAAATGTGTACGCAGTTTCAGTGATATAAAGAAAATTCTGACTGCTATGAGAAAAACATTTTCTAGGGTAAAAATCTTCGGGATTTTCAAATTTCGCATTCATTTTTTTCTCCGATGCTTCCCAAGGCTTTAAATTTAGCTTGTTTGTATAAAATTACAAAATATGCTTATTTTGAGGTGTATTTGCGATTTCTGCGCGTGAAACAAACCGTTATTTGACAAATAAAACAATTTCTAGGGGTAACCAACAACGGAGAGTTTGAATTTGACCTTTATTTTTGAAAAAAGTCAAAGGAATAACTGTTAAATAACCAAAGTCGTGACGATTTCGAGCAAATCGGCCGTGGAAATTGGCGAAATCGGTTCAAAAACAAAAAATGAGAAAGTGGGGTATTCCGGGGTAATTCAATGCGCTGATCACGGATTTGGGTTAGTTTTCTTATGTGAGCAACTCTATATACTGAATCGTGACGATTTCGGGCGAATCGGCCGTGGAAATTGGCAAAATCGGTCCCAAAACAAAAAAAGAGAAACTGGTGTAGTCCGGGGTAATTCAATGCGCTGATTACGTATTTTGGATTAGTTTTCTTAGCTGAGCACTCTACATACTGAATTGTGACGATTTTGGGCGAATCGGCCGTGGAAATTGGCGAAATCGGTCCAAAAACACAAAATGAGAAAACGGTGTTTTCCAGTATAATTCAATGCGCTGAATACGGATTGTGGGTTAGTTTTTTCATGTGAGCAACTCTAGATATTGAATCGTGACGATTTCGGGCGAATCGGCCGTGGAAATTGGCGAAATCGGTCCAGAAACGAAAAACAAGAAAAGGGTGTTTCCCAGGGTAATTCAATACGGTGATCACGGATTTTGGGTTAGTTTTTTTATGTGAGCAACTCTAGATACTGAATCGTGACGATTTCGGGCGAACCGCTGTGGAAACTAGCGAAATCGGTCCAAATGCAAAAAACAAGAAAACTGTGTTGTCCATGGTAATTCATTGCGCCGATGACGGGTTTTGGGTCAGTTTTCTTATGTGAGCAATTCTAGGTACTAAATCGTGACGAGGTCGGGCAAATCGGCCGTAGAAATGCAAAGGCGAAATTGGCCCAAAAAACGAAAAATGAAAAACCTCAGTTATCCGGTGTTTAGAAGAACGTGTGACCAACGAGATGTGAATTTGGCCCGACCTTCGGGACTTATTTAAAAGTCAGAATATTATCTAAAAATGCGGGAGACGCATATAAAATGAGGAATATGGCTTTGTGTAAGCAGTGAGAGACTTGGCTCGACAACTCTTTTCAAGTCTCTGATGTGGTACACACGGATACAAGTACATAAGAGCCATATTTTTGCGCCGTTTATTCATTATTTCAGTTGCACATGTACTTTGTAGACAATTAAAACTTTAACATTTGCGGTATTTCGGGCATTTAACGACCACTAAAACCACTAAAATAACAATCAGACTTCCCAGATCGCTGATACTGGTCTGCCCAGGACAAAGTTATCGCAGAGGCATTGGGGACCGCAAGGTCCCTTTCTATGGCAAAGGCAACGACTCACGGGACAGTTTATCCTGCCACTAGAGTTTGGCAAAAAGGGTGAAAATCAACGGAAGACAACACCTTTTTGTCGCTGGTGCTGGTGTGCACACAGTGATACGTACGTTAGCAACGATAAAACCATATGAATCAATGTCTTTGATCAGTCTCTGATTTTTCTATTTTTGCACAGAATTTACAGATTCTTGATTTACAGAAGTTTCTTGCAGTCTCTGATTTTTCTATTTTTGCACAGAATTTACAGATTCTTGATTTACAGAAGTTCTGCACAGAATTTGCACAGAATTTCGCTCATGATGTGATTTCGGAATAAACTGTAAAGGACAGTCAAAAAATAATTTTAAAACTTTTTTACGCTTTTCAGCAAAACAAACGCGGCGCAAAAATATTACTCTTATGTACTTGTATCCGTGTGTACCACATCAGAGACTTGAAAAGAGTTGTCGAGCCAAGTCTCTCACTGCTTACACAAAGCCATATTCCTCCTTTTATATGCGTCTCCCGCATTTTTAGATAATAAAACTGATCCCTGCTTTGCTTTTCAACAAGCAAATGTCGACAGGTTCTTGAGACGATTGGTGTGTGGACGGAATGGCAGTGTGCGGAGCATAAATTTCCCTTGATACTGATATGACAGAAGGGCGCACATTCGGTGGCCTATTCCATTTTATTCCCAACCGAGTCCAACCAAATCCCCAAGTGAGCAACATGTTTCTCCTCTTGTTATCCAGAAGCAAATCACCGTGCGAAATTGCGCGATTCCGCAGAACGTGCGCGTTTGGACGAGCCGTGGTTCGGTATCGAGCAAGAATTCACGCTCATTGGACGTGACGGGCGACCGCTCGGCTTCCCACCGCTCGGGTATCCGGCGCCGCAAGGTTTTGGAAAATTCGTTTGTCCTCATAAGATAGGGAAACTCTAAACTCTTGAATGATATGAATCTGATATGAAGTCTTGAAATCAGTCGGTTCTTGACCGTGGTGTCTGCGCGCCCAAATACCAGTTACATAGTTGGCCAGTGTGTGTTGGCAGAAACAGTAGTCTCAGTCAAACGGATATGCTCAAATGATTTTTGAAAAACAAGAAAGTAAGGGTTTTCAGGGCCGTATTACTGCTCTGTTGGCATCGGCCGATCGTACGGTCGCAATCTGGTTGACTCGCATTTGATGGCGTGCAGATACGCGCAGTTGATGATTGGGGGCATCAATGCTGAAGTGCTTTTAGGACAGGTTGACACCTCAGATGGATTATCATGTCGTTCTGGTTTTTTAAACAACGTTTTTGTTCTCATTTTCTCGAAAATGCTGCTCATCTCCGCACCTCACCCCACCGTTTTTTTCAGTGGGAATACCAAGTTGGCCCGTTGCCGGCGTTACAGGCGGCTGACGAGCTTTGGTTCTCGCGTTATCTGCTGCACAGGACCGCTGAGGAATTTGGCGTCGACATCAGCTTGGACGTGAAGGTGTTCAGTTTCTGTTCGAACTGCAGATCTTATCGTGGTTGAAGACAATGAGACAAGTCAGACAGAATGTTTGTTTGTGTTAATCGAATATGCTTTTTTGTTCAGCCAGTGGAAGGCGACTGGAATGGCAGTGGTGGTCACGTGAATTTTTCGACCGACAAAATGCGCGCTGAGGGTGGATTGAAGTGAGTGATGAAATGTCAAAATTTAGATTTTTGAACTTTAGACTTGAGAAAAGTTTTCTGTCAGCATCGTTTTCGACGTGTCTCGATCGCATTTGGGATGGGGAGTGCAAACACAAGAGCAAAGCAAACAGCGGACAGTTTAGCAAACACACCACTTCGGGGTGGAATACAAACTGGAAGCTGATCTATTGAACTCTCAACATTTTTTTGTTTCTCCTTCAGGCACATTTGGGACGCCATCAAGAAGCTGGAGACGCGTCATTTGGAGCACATGAAGGTTTACGATCCAAATCAAGGTTGGGTATGATAATTGTACGGAAATGAGAAATTTGAAAATGTTCATCAGAAAACAAATTGAACAATATTGCGCCGAGCACACCACTTACAAACATAGAACGTTTTGTGCTGTTCACAGGGTTCAGTCAACATTTTGTTGAGCGTGTCACTTTGAGTTTCCGATTTGCAGGCGCCGACAACCGGCGGCGTCTGACCGGCCTGCACGAGACGGCGCATTACGAGCGATTCAGTGCGGCCGAGGCTGCCCGGGACGTAAGCGTCCGCATACCGCGCGCCTGCCACAAACAAGGCAAGGTGTGTGCGGACTCAGAGTTAGATCCGTGTTACGTGCTGTACCATATTTTTTTATCATATTCGGCGGACTATGAAACGGCTCGAAACAGCACGTTCCGTTTTCAATTGTGCAGCTTTTGCACATATCATTTCAACATTACTCCGCCTCCATCAGAATTAACGGATAGTTTTCTTCCAACAAAACAGCGCAAAACCAGCGTGCCCCAAAAACTATAAAATGTATCATATCAGCTGCTGGTTGTTGTTGCAGGGCTGGCTGGAAGACCGCCGGCCCGCGTCGAACGCAGACCCGTACCAAGTGATCGACCGGTTGCTGCGCACCGTCTGTCTTGATGAATGAGGGATGCTATTACAAATAAAACACAATTGTACTTTTCAGAGAAACTGGAATTCTTTTTGGACTTTACCAACTTGTCCCCCAACTTGTCCGCAGCCGGATGTGTGATTGCTGCTGGCCCCGGCATCATTTCTCTGTGATTTTTTCTTGCATTTTACTTTAATCCCTTTTGCCAATTGTCAAGTTTTTTTGTTTTTGTTTTCATTCGGTGAAGAAAAGCCTTTTTCAGTACTGGTGAGTTTTTTGGACCTCGCACGGGCGTTTCGTTGATTTCACGCTTTTTTCAAATCAGCAGTTTTCTGGTTTTGTTTGTTTGTTTTGTTTCGCGTTTTTCTTTATTCGAACAGTTTCATTCTGTTCTGGGTGATGATATTTTGAGGGTATTTTTAAATATATTTTTGGTCAATTTGAACATTGCTTTTTTTGGGTTTTTGAAACATGTTTAGGTTTTTTGTTCTTTTGGGGATTGATTGTTTTCATATATTTGTTGTTGGTGTATGTAAGATAGTTTTTGAGAGTAGAGTGAGTTGGTGTAGAGTTATAGTTTAACGTGCACGTTTAGACTTTATTGAGACATTGTTGTTTAGGCTTGTTGGCCAGGCCCAAATGCAGTGATTGGTTGATTTGATTTGAATTATTCAGCAAAAAGTATTGCTGGAAATTAAATAAACAAAGCGATAAAATGATAAAATAATTACAAATCACTGTCAAAAGTGGATTTCTGAAATTTTACACAGATAACGCAATTAAGGCTTTATAATGCAAGCGCACTGCCATCACGTGCATGCAGTGCAGCTAATGTTTCGTTCTACCCAAGAATATCAGAATTTTTGAAGGCGGCACAAAACTTGACAAAATCGCAATCACAGCAACAATGTTTTCATCATTCATTATCGATCAAGCCTCCCTAAAAATCTGTTTAAAAATTCTCGAAACAAGTGAAGCAATGCGCCAACGGCGCCCGGAAATAAAAAAAATGACAAAACTAAATCGCGCTTTGACGGAGAATACAAGGACTGTCTTAGGTACCGTAAAGTCTTGCATATAAGGTACCTCCCACTTATAAGACCCCCACCCAAAAGTGGGCGGAGTGTCACACGGCGGGAAACCAAAAGTTCAAAATTTTGACATGGTCGAAAACCTACCCCGTTTATAAGGCCCGGAATTCCTAATGTTCGCTTTATAAGACCTCCTCCCACTTATAAGGCTGTCACACGAAATTCCACTTTTTCTAGAAATTTTTGATTTTCAAATTTATATTAGGAGACCTTATATGCAAGACTTTACGGTATTTATTTGGCCATACTGGAAGCTTTTTTGAAGCAGGCCACCAACTACATTTGTATAACACATTCTTTTTCAGCTACCCTGTACATTTATCGCCTCAGCAGCCCTTTTCGGGCGGAAGGCACGGGTGAGATTGCTAATCCCATAAAACAGAACGAATGCAAGTTTGCTCAGATCTACTTTGCATTTTTTTATCATTCTCCTTGCTTTGACATCAGTATTTCGTGTTTTTACAAGAGACCCCATTCAGCTCACTATCAAGTCATCATCAACTTTAAGACCGAGATTTTAGAAAAGCGTGTATGTTCGTTTGTTTTGCTGGTCATCCGAAAACCGCTGTTTTACTGGTCAGCAAGAAAAATCAATCAACAGTAGAAATTCAGGAAAAAAATGAACAACTCGGCAACAAACGCCATCAGATGCTCGGCTCGCCAGTGGCGTGTTCTTCGACATCAACAGCGTGCACTGATGTCCAATGTGGCCTTGCGCAAACAGGCGTCACTGCTCAACTGCACTACTGGTGCCGTCTCAGTGGCCACAAAAAACGGCACACAAGCTGCAGCGAGTGTTGACCAGCCACGACGTCACCACGCGTCTTACCTGCAGTTGTACGACATTCCGTACGGCTACGCGGAACCGCGCTTCTATGAACTGCCCGGCATTAAGGATGAGGCAAGCGCTGATCATAAAAAAAATTTCTTACAGAAACACATCGCTTAGTAATCCCAACAGAAACCCGAACGTTGTTCTCAAATTTTACTCAAAACTAAAAAGTTCTATATTTTCCGGTTTTTCTGACGTACATTTGGATCGACGGAACTGGTGAAATCGTTCGTGCCAAAACGAAGGTCGCGTGCAAGGAGCCGATTGGAGTCGAAGGTACATACCACTATTGTGGATTTATTCAAACGTGTCCGGACTAAAATGACGTCATTTGCTTTAAAAACGCCCGTTTTTGTCAAAGTACAGGCACTAAAATTTCAGTTTGGTGTGACTGATTCGACATTTACCTTTTGTTTACGGGAAGAAATCGGCTAAACGGAAAGTCTGGTATGCTGAGAACGACAAGCGCGTGTTTTGCGGCACATGACGTCATTTCAGTGGGACACGTTTGAAAAAATAGGTCATACATGTTATTTTCACATTGTGCAAAGTAACGATTGTGTTGAGAATCAAGAATCAAGTGGTTGGTGTTTGACGCACAACCGTCAGTGCCAAATCGAGAATGAGTGCCCGGCGCAAACACCAGCAAATACAACTGTCGCGTCTGTAGCGCAGGTGTAGGGCTTTCGTCTACCGTTCTGTAGGTGGAAAGATCGAACCCCGCTGCGGACAAGACACACAATGGAGGAAACTAAAGTGACCAGGTATACTCCCTACAGAGCCGAGGGTAAATTGGGCTCGGGGCAGTATTGCCGTTTCCGCCAGAGTTTGGTATGTATCTTCGGGTTTCCGGAACCGGCGCGCGAACAAATAAACAAAAAATATTGTTGACGTAGTGATTTTTTGGGTTGTGTGCAAACTTCTCAGAGCTCTCTGAGTGGCACTTCGACGGCAGCAGCACGTACCAGGCAGAGGGCCACGACTCGGACATGTTCCTGACGCCCGTCGCCATGCGCCCAGATCCGTTCTACCCGAACAAAAGCAAACTCGTTCTCTGCGAAGTGTTCGATCCGCATGGACGGCCAGCCGGTGCGCGGCTGATTTGCCTTTTTTTATTTGTTGATAAACAGGAACAGAGAGTGGTTGGAAGCCTGGCAAAAGTATGTTGTGCTTTTGCGTTTCCCGCGTTTTTTTACAATTTAGTTTTTTCCATGCAAAGGCCAAAACTAACACTTTCGAAAAACCATTTCAACCTCTAAAAGTATCAAATTTTTGTTTTTTTTTCATGAAAAAACGCGTAAAACAACTTCCGCCGTGCAATTTTTGCATGTTTTTGGCAATGTGGGGTCCCACCGAGACTATTGAACTCGTATTTCATTGCTGGATTCAAAGTCCAAAGTGATCACACCAAAGCAACGTGCTCTGGCTTTCATCAGCAACGAATCATCGTGCGAAATTGCGTGACTCCGCAAAACTCTCGCTGCTGCATGAGCCGTTGATTGGCATCGAGCAAGAATTCACGCTCATTGGACGTGACGGGCGACCGCTCGGCTTCCCACCGCTCGGGTATCCGGCACCGCAAGGTTTTGGAAAATTCGTTTGTCCTAATTAGATATGGAAAAGGTGAACTCTTGAATTATATGAATCTGATATGAAGTCTTGAAATTGGGTCGGTTCTTGACCGTGGTGTCTGTGCGCCCAAGAACCAGTCACGTTGTTGGCCAGTGTGTGTTAAAAAAATACATACATTGTAGTGTCATATGCTCAAAATGTTTTTAAAAAAAAACAAGAAAGTAAAGGTTTTCAGGGCCGTATTACTGCTCTGTCGGCATCGGCCGATCGTACGGTCGCAATCTGGTTGACTCGCATTTGATGGCGTGCAGATACGCGCAGTTGATGATTGGGGGCATCAATGCTGAAGTGCTCCTAGGACAGGTATTGACGCTTAAATTTTGTTGTGTCCAAGTTTATCACAGCTGTTCATTGAGTTTTTGTTGTCTTTATTCATCAAAATCACTTCACCTCATTTCCTTTAGCTTCGTTTCAGTGGGAATACCAAGTTGGGCCGTTGCCGGCGTTACAGGCGGCGGACGAGCTTTGGTTCTCGCGTTATCTGCTGCACAGGACCGCTGAGAAATTCGGTGTTGACATCAGCTTGGACGTGAAGGTGTGCAGTGTTTTGTTTGGCTGATGTGATCGCTGCCGGTGAAAGAACTGCTGAGGAAAACTGATTGATTTGCTGATTTTCTGTCGGTTCAGCCGGTGGAAGGCGACTGGAACGGCAGCGGTGGTCACGTGAACTTTTCGACCAACAAAATGCGCGCTGAGGGTGGACTGAGGTCAGTGAAGCTTCGGTGTCTTGCAGAGATCGCATTCGATCTCGCAGGTTTATTGAGCAAAACCTTGCTACTCATTCCACTACTAATTTCGCCACGAGTTTTTTTACTAGCTTCCATCACGTGAACTCCATTTCAAAAGTGAAATGACTGCATGCACAATAGTGGAATGAAACGCATCCAATGTCGTGATTGGATCCAAAAGATTATAGTAACGCATTCGTTCTCAGTGTCCATTGTCCACTCCATTTTTGCGATGCACATGGCACAACAAACCTCTACTGCTCTCACTAACGTCACTCAGACACATTTGGGACGCAATCAAGAAACTTGAGACTCGCCATCTGGAGCACATGAAGGTTTACGATCCCAAACAAGGTTGGTTACCATTATAGTAGCGTTGTTGTTCAGAAAACAATGAGCGCAAAAAAGTTGTGGACTCTTGCATGTTGGCGATCAGGCGCTTAAACTGCAAATGTCAAATGTAATCTAAACTCGGCAGGATGCCTCCTGACGGCATTGTCCGGTACTCGTTCCTTTGTTATCTCCAGCTAAAGACACACTGTCTTAACTTATGGGCATCGTTCGTTCGTTGTAACCTTTTCCGGTTTGAATGCTTCAAAAAGAGTCGTACATGTACGTCATCATCTGCTCACCCACGCGTTCAGCTTATCGGAAAAGTCGACACCAGCCAACAGAAACAGAAACCTCATATTTTTACCTCTTACTAATTCATGGCACGCGGCTCGGCGTGGCATCCATTTTGACACAACTTTTGGCATTGCAGGCGTCGACAACCGGCGGCGTCTGACCGGCCTGCACGAGACGGCGCACTACGAGCGATTCAGTGCGGCCGAGGCTGCCCGCGACGTAAGCGTCCGCATACCGCGCGCCTGCCACAAACAGGGCAAGGTGTGTGCGGTTTTTTTCAGCCAAAATTGTGCTGCACCGTACACCGTCGACAATTTGCAACACGGTGCCGAAAGGTCCTACTTTTTGTCACGATGCGCAATAAAACTACATGTATTTGTTTATCCCAACTAATTGTTTCCTATCCCACCTTTTATGATGCAGGGCTGGCTGGAAGACCGCCGGCCCGCGTCGAACGCAGACCCGTACCAAGTGATCGACCGGTTGCTGCGCACCGTCTGTCTTGATGAATGATGGTGTTTCTTTTCAAACGAACCAAATTTTCTAAAGAAACCTTTTGGACTCCCGCCAATTTATCAAGCCGGCTTTAGAAATTACTGCTGATGGTATGAACACAAGAGTTTTTCAGCGATTTCTGTTTAAAATAACATTTCTGCAGTCCTAATTTTGTTTATTTGTCTCGGAGATTTTATTTTTTAACCAATGGCCATGATGTGATGTTTCTGTGCGTTCCTCGTCATTTTTGGTGCGGTTAGTTTTATTGAAGTCAATTTTCTGTTTTTGTTTGCTGGCTATTTTGTGGGTTTTGTATACCTTTTAATTTTGTGATTTAAAAACAGCTGCACACGCTGAAATCTACCAGAACCAATACCAATATCTCCATGCCAAACTCCATACCATAAGTTTGAGTGTTTTTAGCATCAATTTCGTCGCAGAAACCGTTGGAAAGCGTTTTACAACAGACAATTACGTCCGGACAAACGAGGCCTAATCAATCACGGCCTGAGCTTTTGAAATGTCGGTTTCTGGACGATCACGACCTGAAGTGCGGCTTGCACAATTGGGCCCATGTACAATCGCGGCCTAGACAATCTGGGTCTCGAGTCTGGGTCAGTTTCGGCGTATGTTGACCACACTTTGAGTACTGCTCGCTCACCGTCACCTTCGCAAATATTCTGGCAATTAGATGTTTTTCTTCCCTGATGATTTATGTTCAGAAAGTTGCAGTCGACAGATACCGTTCAAAATGTAGTGGTCAGCATGAGTGCAAAGTTTTTGAATGGTGAATGTGAAAACTGTGCCATTTGCGTTCAAATATGCTAAAAAATGCTGGAGTAAAATATGTAGCACACACAAAAAATCAAACATACACTCGTGTACATTATGGTTGTTTACTGCGTTTGTGGTTATCGCGTCATACCTGGCGTTATATCCACGTACATTACTTAGAATGTATCTCAATAAAAAGCTCACGATGACGTCAAATGAAGCTCAGTAGGCCGGGTCGATCCTTTGTGTCGTGTGTTTTCGTCTCTATGCAGAAGCACGGATATGCAGACTAGAGCAAGCACATCACATTTCACAACAGTTGCTGGCGTTTCCGAAAAGCATCAGAGACAGCCTCGCAGGCGCCTGACAGCAACAGTGCGCTCACGCACGATGTTTTGCCACTTTTTATTGCCACGTGGTCACGTTGTGTGCGAGCCAAAACCTCATTAGTTTGAAAGACTTGCACTGGCCAAAAGTATGAGAACGAAACACACGCACTGTTCTTTTGTTTTTTTGGTGTGTTTTAAAAAAAATTATTTATCAATTTTTTGGTACTGCGACTCAATGCGTTTGCAGACGTGGAAAGGAATGATAGACAAACGATGAGCCGATGTTGAGAGATAACTTTAATGTCGATTTCAGGACACCAGTGTACAAAAACCATCACAGTTACATGTATATAGGCGAGAACTACCATAATTAGTGGGTAAATTGCCTAATTACAAATGACAAACAGATGTAATTAGATCACATCATCTATAGTTTCAATCTTTACGGGGCAATTAAGGATAGACTAAGTGACCCGGCCCTATTTCGGGGACTCGGATCGCGTTACCAGTTTTGATTTTGAATTCCCGCGTCATGCGCGCGCATTTACCTGTCTACGTGCGCATTGAGTTTCGAGACCAAAAGAAAAGATAATACTCTTTTTTTAATTTGCGTGATGTAAAACCAGAAAATGGCGAAGCAATCGTGAAAATAAAAGTTAATTTGTGTCCAAAAATCTGTTCTTTTGTTTCAGAACGTGTTGATTTACGAAGTTTGAGAAAACCGCGCGAGCCGGCGCGCGTGTTGCAACACTTTTGACCGCCACGTATGTATGCGTATCTCCAGTGCCTCACCTTTTGATCATTATCTCCAGCCAGTCTTGTATGAAGCAACGAAGCCAGTTATTGTTTGAAGTTTGAAAACGAGCTTTTGACCCGCGCTCGTTTTCACACTCACACACTCGCAAAAGATATTCCTGGTGTTTGTTGAGACGCATTGTTTTATTCTTGTTTTTGAATTATCGCACTTTCTCATTGCTTACCATTTGAAATATAAAAGTCATCATTTTGGCATCAATGAAGTGTTCAACAGGAAAACAAAGACAATTTTTAAAAGCAAAGTTCGGTGTTCCCGATAATTTCCCATATTGTTCCACGTTCACTTCCATTTATTTCAGTGTTTATTCATAATCTTTCGCCGTGCATCACAGTGGATCGACCACATGCAACGCCAAAGTGTTCGTCAACTGCTGCGTCCGTTGGTCGCCGCCGTGGCAAGCAACACGAAAAATGGCCAACGAATCAATGCGCCCGGCATTCTGCAGCAGAAACGCTTTCAACAGTCATCATACCTCCAACTGTACGTGCGAAGAAGAAGTGCTGCAGTTCTGTTTGACACACAGTTTCATTAAGAAAAATTGAAATTCTCAACTTTTTTCAACAGTTTTAAAAAAATCGTGAGAAGCGCAAAACGCTCTGGAAAAAAACCCACACAGGAAAAAATTGCCTCCTGTACTGCATCTTAAAAAACTGAAACTGAAACTGACTGTACACATTTTTCAAGCCCATTCATGCACTCGCGCGTCACTGCAGCACGTGAAGCTGCGATGGTTTTGCTCCATGAATGTGTAGCCGCGTGAAGCGACGCGCGCGCTTCAACCTCCATGAATGGCGCTTAAAAATGCAGTGCTGGAAATTTTGCAGTGTGCCGGATGCCGTGCAGGGTGCAATGTGTTTTGTGTGCACGCACAATTTTAGTTTCGCGCAAGTTCCACTGATGGCAAACGGTGACGCACGTGAATGTGCGCCATTTCAGGTATGACATCCCGTACGGCACCGGCGGCCGTCGCTTCCGAGTGCTGCCGGGCACGAAGGAGCAAGTGTTCCTGACATACATTTGGATCGACGGCACCGGCGAGATACTGCGAGCGAAAACGAAAGTCGTTGATGACGAACCGACCAGTGTACATGGTAAGATATTGCTTTTATTTTCACATGGTAAGATATTGCTTTTATTTTCGTCCCGAGACTCAATGCGCGCATAGATATATGTGAACAGTTTTCTCCATGACGCGGGAACTCAGGGATTCGAGTACAGTCCCCTAAATGCGGCCGAGTTACATTGGCGATTTTTGAATTGCCACATAAAGATTGAAACTAGTTTCCCTTGCGTCTGAACTTCAACTTCAACTTCAACCTAAACCTAAAAATTGGAGTCGCAGAACCTAAAAATTAATATTCGTTGCGGTACACAATGGCCGAGTATGAATTTTTTCAGGATGCGAAGAGCGCGCGAAATTTGAATAAAAGACAGAAGGCTTTCAGAAGCCATTTTGAGCGTCTCAGGCACTCTTCAAGACATTTCTGCGCGGATAACAAGCTATACAGATCTCAATTCAACCAGTTTCACAAAAGCGACAAATCAGAATTTTTTGGCACAGAGCTCTCTGAGTGGCACTTCGACGGCAGTAGCACGTACCAGGCAGAGGGCCACGACTCGGACATGTTCCTGACGCCCGTCGCCATGCGCCCAGATCCGTTCTACCCGGTGAAAGGGAAACTGGTGCTATGCGAGGTCTATGACAAGCATGGCAAGCCTGCAGGTAACAACAATGACATTTTTTGTTTTCACTTACTGGAAGCAATGAAATTAGTTTATCCGAATCTGAACCTTTGCTGTGAACACCAATGAATTCAGTTGCACCCATGGTTTCATATCTGTTTGCTGGTTGGTTGAAATATTTCGTCTTTTAGAATGAAAATCTGAGCCGTTTTCTGGATTTGGATTTCATGACAGATCGATTTTTCACTCATGCGTTAACACTTTTTAGTTGTGTTTTGCCGTTTTGCAATGGATTGTGTATGACATATTTTTTCAAACGTGTCCCACTGAAATGACGTCATGTGCCGCAAAAGATGCGCTTGTCGTTCACAGCAAGCCAGACTTTCCGTTTAGCCGATTTCTCCCCGTAAACAAATGGTGAATGTCGAATCAGTCACACCAAACTGACATTTTAGTGCTGTACTTTGACAAACGGGCGTTTTTAAAGCAAATGACGTCATTTTAGTCCGGACACAATATTATTGTTTTGTTTTCAACCACTAAATTTTCTTGTCATCCTTTTCAGAAACGAACCACCGCTGTAGACTCGTCGAATCAGCGAAAGCAACCGAGAAATTCGAGCCGTGGTTCGGATTCGAGCAAGAATTCACGTTGGTTGGCAAAGACAGGCGTCCGCTTGGATTTCCGCCGCTCGGTTACCCGGCACCGCAAGGTGAGAATGAATAGCAAAGGTCATGGTCGGATGACGGAACATCTTTGTTTCACACGTGATTTCAATATCTGTGAAGCTGTACACGCATCGACAAACACACAGGCAACACCTGCGATGTCATACGAAGTGGTCCAAAAGTAGTGGGTGCAACTTTGAATCGCTCCAACTCGCCAACGGATGGACCGTTTGAGCTATTTTAGGAAGCACAAACTCACACCTGCACCAATGTTTAGCCCAAACGAGTGACCATTGCTCCTGTGCGAAAGCAAAGTTCGAAAAAAAACGAATTTTTGCATGAAAAACAGCATTTTTCAATCTCACATCGGATTTATTCATCGATAACGTCACAAATTGAGCAAAAACTGTCAAAAATCACAGCTAATCCTTCTCGAAATGTGAGCCGAAACCCCTATTGGCCACTGACAAGATCACTTTCAGGCACAATTCACTGTTCACGTGCTGAAACGCGTTCACGATCATTTCTTTCATCGAGTCCACGGTTTTCGGCTTTTGCGTGTGCACAATCTCTTTGATGAAGCCTCAAGTGAAACAGTCCATCGACGTGAGATCAGGCGAACGCGGCGGCCATTCGATTGGGCCCCTGCGAGCGATCCATTTGAGCGGAAACGACTCGTCGAGCCACTGGCGAACGTCGGTCGCATGATGTGTTGGCGCCCGCAAAATATCGTTTTTTTTCAAACTTCGCATCCGCACAGGGGCAATGTTCTCTCGTTTGGGCTAAAAATTCGAAGTCTAAGCTTGTACTTCCTAAGTAAGCGACTAAAATTTCAGCTCAAACGGCCCAACCGTTGGCGAGTTCGAGAAATTCAAAGTTGCACCCACTATGCTTTGTTTGTGACTGACTACTGTCTGCGTACATCGTTGAACGTGGATGGAACACGTTTTAATGAAAGCGCACTGGCGCAGACAGAGGGGTTGTCTGAAGGCCATGCGCTCTGTGGAGCACCTCTAACAAACACACAGGCACACTAACGTGAAATCTTCCTAGTGTCTGTGCCAATATGTTCGTTTAAGGATCGATTTAGCCGAATGGATTGTTGGCTGCTGCAAATTTGCCAAAGCACGCGCACCATACTCACAGGTTTCAAAAAAAGTAGTTTTTATTCAGGCCCGTATTATTGTTCGGTTGGCATCGGTCGATCATATGGTCGGAACATGGTTGACTCGCACTTACTGGCCTGCCGATATGCGCAGTTGCAGATTGGTGGCATCAACGCTGAAGTGCTACTAGGACAGGTACAGTAACGTCTATCCAGACTGCGCGTGCATTAGCGTGGCGTGCACAGTTTTATCGTGCTGGTTTTATCGCGAGTTCCAAACAGTCCAAACGCAAAGGACGCTGTCCCGCTATACTGTGACGTCGCTTACATTGCATGTGCCTGTGTGTATTTCTTGACAATTCTTATTGACAGCATTCACACGTGATTTGAGAAAGTGTACACGATGCTCACAGACGAGCACTTTGTTTAATTCAAGAGCACGTGTGTTTCAGTGGGAGTACCAAGTTGGCCCGGCGAGCGCGCTGGAGATGGCCGATCAATTGTGGTTCTCTCGTTACCTGCTTTATCGAGTCTCAGAAGAATTCGGCGTCGATATCAGCTTGGATGTCAAGGTGTCAATGTTTTTTTTACTAAAAAGTCATAAAAACTGCATACGATACTCTCGTTCACAGCCAATCGACGGCGACTGGAACGGCAGTGGGGGTCACATAAACTTTTCCACCAACCAAATGCGCGAAGACGGTGGACTAAAGTGGGTGAATCACTGAATAGTAGCACCAGAAATTTTTGGATAGCATCAGTCCACGGAGCGAACTACTGTTTTTTTTTCAAATAATTTTTCTCTTTCTGTCATAATTTCGTTTGATGAGAAAACTGAAACCGTTGAAAGCAGAAGTTTTTCCAGACACATTTGGGAGGCAATTCACAAGCTCGAGCAGCGCCATTTGGACCACATGGTCGTTTACGATCCAAATCAAGGTACAATGAAACGTCAACATTCTGGCTGTGCCCAGGTTTCATAACAGAATATTTATTGTCATTGTCAGTGGCATTCACGAATCAATTATAACGACAAAGTTTTGCAGTAAATTTCAAAAATATTTACCAACACAAGCTCACAAAGACCGCGCATGTTATCCAGGTGAGGACAACAAACGTCGCCTGACGGGTCGGCACGAAACAGCACCGTTTGACAAATTCAGTGCGGCCCCAGCTGCCCGCAACGCAAGTGTTCGCATTCCGAGAAGGGTCGATCAGGAAGGCAAAGTAGGCAAACGCAAAGAAGTTCTAGTTCACGCGGGGTTATAGCTTCTGTAGTAAAACACAAAAAAGGATTCCAAAGGACCATTCAAGTTGAAGTACTTGAAGTACTCTGCCTGAAGGACGTCGCTGTGCAATGCATAGCTTTGCTTCAACATGAATGAAAACGTAAAGCGACATTCATGAAGCATTACATTTGGTGACCGCGTAGCTATGTTTCAACACAGTAACGCGTCACTAAATACTGCTTCTTGAATTGCCCTGAAGGTGGTCCGACATCATGAAGAGTGAAGAGAATGTAACGATGATGGCAGCTTTGCTTCCTTATACCTGACATGTGTAACGTCCACGTACGTCAGGTACTGAATGAACGGTAGCACGCTAAAACATGAGACCTGATGAAAAGTGACGTTGTACGTCAGGTATGAACGGGCCTTAATTTGCTGCAATATAATAACGATTAATCCAAAATGATATATGAATGAAAGCGGAGTTTTATGGAACATTTCACTTGCACAAAGCGCAGGGCTGGCTGGAGGATCGGCGACCAGCGTCAAACGCGGACCCGTACTGCGTCGTGGACGCGCTGCTACGCACCTGCTGTCTCGACGAAGGCGTCGATTTGGAGAAGGTCAAACTGGCACAACGATGAGACTCACAAAGCTTTTGGAAAGACAACAATAATATGTCATTTTGCGAATACGTCATTATTTATTGTTTTTTTTGGTCATGAAACACGCATTCGAAACGTCTATCATCTGATTTTCTTCTCTTCGATCGTTTTTCATTAGTTTCTTTGAGACCTACGGAAGAAGCAGAACGTTGTTCCTCTATTTTGATCGTGATACAATGCTGCACGTATGGTACTTCAGTTTAGAAAAGATTTGGGCTGCGATGTATAAGCGTTTGTGTGGAATGTAAATAAATTGGCGTCCGTTTTAAAGTGCATAGTATTATTACGGACGGAAAATAATTTTAATTTATTTGGATCAAAATTTATTCAACAAAGAAACAAGGAACAAAAAAACGAATTGACCCGATATGTGATGAAGTGTGATGTACCGTTCATTTGGTACGACTGATTAAACGTGAAATTATGATTATTGAAATTAAAAAAAACACCAGCGACAACTCAACAAAAGCTCAAAAATGTGCACTTCAGCGGCGACGATTTCACACTGTAAAGCCCCGTTTATGCTTGACGTAATGCAGACGTACGTCGACGTACGTCAATTGTGAACGGTAGTATGCAATAACACGAGACCTGACGTCATGTGACGTGCATGTACGACACGTAACGTCACGTCACGTCACGTCTGGTGTTATTGGCGACTACCGATCATACCTGACATAACATCGATGTTCGTCGACGTGTGTACGTCTGCATGTGTCAAATATATAAACGGGGCTTAAGGTACGAAACTTAAATTAGACTGCTATTTTTGTGTAGCGACTTCGAACGCTTCGTTTGAAAAGTATTTATTTAGGCTGTACCTTTATATTCTACCCCGGTTTTCACACAAAAATCTCCCCGCAATTATCAATGTTATTATTCTCTTCAATATTTCCGGCGAAAAATACCAGGCCACTACTGGCACTTTCGCTGGTGCTGCTGCGTTCTGAGCGGCGGTGATTGCGCGCCCGATGGCTACTGATGTTGGATGTGATGACGTTGGTGGTGAAGTTGGGGTGCTGTCGAGTGCGAAACGACACCGTGGCAGTAGGTGCTTGCGAATTGGAGGACGCTGCGACGTCGAGGCCAGGCGTCGACGACGTCGCCATCAGACACGACTGCGCCATGTGACCGATCTGCGTTTGCTTGCGCGCATCAGAAGAGTTTTATGAAAAAAGATAATCGCAAGATCATTTCGCTCAGTATTGTATTGCATAACATTATGCACGCACGGTTCGTATAACTACAAGAGGTTGTACCTGTTCGTCGTCGTCGAATACAGTGCTCGCGAACGAAGATAACGAACGTAATCAAGAACAGTTCGCATGCTTTGTATTTTGCGAAAAACAGTGACAGAAGTTCCGACGAAACCAAGGCGACAAGCATTCAAAAAAAAATTCCAATAGCTCACGTATCGGAACAACTGATTATATTTTCATGATTTCGAGGAGAGAAAAAAAGGCTCCATATACGGCCAACCTTGAGCTCAGCGATGACGAAGCCGGCGAGCGTGGCGACCGCCGATAGCAGGCGTTCGCTGGTGACGATGTCGACGCCGTGCGAGTCGTGCACGTCCAACGACGTTGCGTTGCGCCCGAGCACCCGGTTGTAGCCGTCCAGCAACCGCTCGACGAACAGCTCCTTGAACAGACGCCACTCGGTGACGCGCAGGCGGACGCGAGCGCGCGCGTGCACACGCCCGATGTGGCGCAGCAGACGGCGCATCTCGCTGATGTCGCGTGTTCGCGCGTACGCCCGCAGGTGCTCGCTCATCAGCGTGTCTGTGCGCGCGTGTGTGTGTGTGCGATTGTTTACTGAGAGAGTCTCGGTGATCGCTCTCTGCGACCGCACGTCAATCAATCAATTATGTGCGCATAGACCCGTTTCATGCGTCACTGGACAGTATCCATCCGAGCCGGACTCACTGAAGTTCTACCTTGATAGCGATGTAAGGAGCGCCACACAAAAGTTGCGTGACACGCTTTGCTGTTTTAGCAGAGCACCACACTACAACTGAGACGGTGAGTCGAAAACCCGCCGAATAGGAAAAGAGAACCAAACGGCGACATCATTTTTTTGGGTTCTGCGACTGGAGTAGGTTTGCAGACGAACTAGGCAAACTATGTAGTTTCAATCCGTATGGAAATTATGTGGTTTCTTATGTAGTAGAACTTTATGTGGCAATTAATCGCCCAAGTGACGCAGCGCTATTTAGCGGATTCGGATCACTTTGCCAATTTTGAATTCACGCGTCATGCATGAAACTGTTTATCGGGACCAAAATAAAAGACTTAAAAGATAAAAGAAAAAAATTAATGGGCGAAACTGCGACACGACTCACGCATGAACTGCGTGATCAAGTCGGCCTGTTTCACGAAGCGTTCGCAGTGCTCGAGCGGAGCGCTGGCGTCGCCGAGCATCGGTGAGCGCTCGTTCGCGTCTGCGCCGCCAGACGTCGCTCGGAACAGCGCGGCCAACTGCGGCCGTTGCTCGCAGGCACGTCGCAGCAGTTCGCGGCCGAACGTTCGCCACTCGCTGTGCCGCCACGCCTCCATCAGCATGCGCGCGTCCGCGCGCTCGAGCTCGAGGTTCGGGTCGACGTAGCTGCGGGCGCGCGCTCGCGTCTGCACGCTCTGCAGCGGCACCGGGCGCACGGTGGACGGCGTGTGCTGCGATGGTGATCGTTGGTTGTTGTTGTTGTGATTTTTAGGCGATGTTTTCAGCCAGGGCTAACCCAGAGAAGCGTACAGAACGCCATTGAGTAGGGCGCCCATCGAGTTTTCTCTGTCATTAAGTGCCTATACACCCCTCGGCGGGGCTCGATCCCCCGAGCGCACAGACTGTAGTCTAACGCACTACCACCAGGCCCAGGAGGGTGGTTGGTTTTTGAACTTATTTGGTTTTTGCCTTCGATCCTGCGCCCCACTTGTTGTTGCCTATAGAGTGTTTTGAGGAAAACACATCGGAGTCGTAAACAGTGTTTTTTAAAACATTTTGTGATCGTATCTTTGCGAGTAGAAACCTTTGAGTTGAGACCGATTATAATAAGATGCGTAATAATGCTATAAAACCAGCCAAATCATAAATAAACTGTGCCGCTATGCGCACATACTGAGAGAAAATACAGAGTCTCCAGACAAACACACTGCCGGTGTTCCGAAGCTTGGCGTTTCCGAAACACGGTGCAAACCAAAGAAGTAAAATAACAGAGCAATAATCAGATTGCTCTCACTGAGGTCAAGTGGGCACGTTTGGTGCTGACGGTGAACACGAGCCAGTTGGTGGACGCGTGCACGAGCAGCATCGTCAGCCAGAGGCCGTCGAAGTACATCAGCAGACGGATCGCCGGGTTGTTCACCATCACCGGAATGCGCAGCACGTCCGTCAACAGAGTGCCGACCGTGACGAGGAACAACAGTAAACTCGCGAGCAGATATTTTGCGCAGAGTACCTGTTGTGTGCTTGGGGTGTATGGCCTATTTTTTTAAACGTGTCCCGCTGAAATGACGTCATGAGCCACCAAACAAGCGCTTGCCGTTCACAGCAAGCCAGAATTTTCGTTTAGCCGATTTCTTCCCGTAAACAAATGGTGAATGTCGAATCAGTCACACCAAACTGGACATTTTAGTGCCTGTTTTTTGACAAACGGGCGTTTTTAAAGCAAATGACATCATTTTAGTCCGGACACGTTTGAATAAATCCACAATACATACTATATTGTCGTTCTCTGAGCCTAGAGAGCTGCGTTGTTGACAAAGTCTGCTTGAGTGGAGAGAACTCCTTTAGATTTTTTTCCAGACGTCCGTGTCACCAACAAACACCGCGGCAACCAGGCACATCCGTGCGGTATGTCGCAGTGTGCATACGTGTGCATTGAAGGTGGCGCAAGGTCCACAGTTCCAAAAAAAGTTGTTTCGAAATAATCCACCATCACCTACTATCCATTCCATTCAAACAAAAAAAAACTTGAGATTATTAAAGGAAAGGACACGTTCGAATCAAGAGACTTGTGCGAACCAGCAGTGAAATCTGCAGCCGCAGCGAGCATCTGCGTGTGGCGCGCAACGAGTCGAACGCCACCGTGCGTTCCGCTCCGTCCGTCCGCGCGCGGCCGTACGTTTTCTTCGCGAACTTCGCCGTCAACACGGCGATGATGAGCATCAGAAAAAATGGCACCGGACAGTCGAGCAGTAGACTCGGCAGCACTTTCACGACTGCAATTGGCGCAGCGAGTAGTTTTGCTAAATTGAAACCTAAAAGCTTGAGGTTTTGATCACTGATTAAAGTGGCACAAAAGTCGAGATTCACAGCAATCATTCAGATTGCAACGCCGAAGTTAGCGTAGATCGGATAATGAATGGCTATCAGAGCATCAAAATGAAAGCTACAGTGTATACAATACAGTGGATTATTCCAATCAACAAAAAGCGCCACGCCAGCGAAATGAGGCCGCGTTCACCAATATTGAACAGCTTCGACGTGATCAGCGGGTTGCCCGGACGCTGTGCGATCTGGTGGCGCACAAGCAGCGCACCGGACGCGCTGGAATCGTGGCACAGCACAATGGTGTACTGTGCGAAGTGCGGCGTCAAGTGTACCATGCTCGCAACCAGCACGATGACGGTGCTGATTTGGTAGACGGGCACTATATTGCACCGGCGACTCTGCAGTGGGCGCCAGACAAACCACAGACTGCAATTGGTGAGAGCGCACTCTAAATTACAGGGAATCAGCTGGCTGGCAGGCATTGGTGTAGTGGCGGAGTTTGGTTTGCGCATGCATACCGCAATCCCAAACCAATCAGCTGATTCCCTATAATCCTACAATTTTGAGTTCGACTATGGACGACACAGACACAGACAATATACGGACAACGCAAACGGTTGCTCGCAACGCGCGTATTTAGATTGTAGGCACTAGGGAGATATGGTTCATCATGTTTATCTCTCGTGGTAAACACGATATGGCGATACGGCAGAAAAAACTGACTGACAAAAAATTCATAAGCTATAGTCGTCCTGGATAATTTGTAGTATTAGCTGATTGGCTGGTGGTTTTGCCTGAATGTCAAGTTCAAAAAAGAAATTTAATCTTTTTTTGTTTTTTTTTGATTTTTGATGTGCGAGCATTTGTGAGGCAAATGGTCTTTTGCGGCCGAAGTATAGCGGCCTGAAGGATTGCGGCCTGGACGATAGCGGCCGGAGCATCGCGGCCTGGACAATCGCGGCCTGGAAGATTGCGGGCCGGGGCGATTGCGGCCTGGGAGGATTGCGGCCTGGGACAATTGCGGCGCGGGACGATTGCGGCCGAAGTATAGCGGCCTGGACGATAGCGGCCGGAGCATCGCGGCATGGAGAATAGCGGCCTGGAAGATTGCGGCCCGGAACGATTGCGGCCTGGGAGGATTGCTGCCTGGGACAATTGCGGCGCGGGACGATTGTGGCCCATGAGTTCGGAAATTTATGTAAAACCTTGTTTCTGATTTGGGAGACACAGAAAAATAAAAAGCAGCAGTTTTGATGGCGGAATTTTTGGTTTTGCAACGACGACGGCGGCGGCGATCAGGATCCACTGTCCAGATCATATTTCTCCTCTGCTCATCCTTGAAAATTTGTAAATGGCTGTGGAGCCAGTTTGGCAGACATGGAACGGCAAAACTGATGCTTTTTATTTTTCTGTGCCTCCCAAATCAGAAACAAGGTTTTGCATTAATTTTCGGACTCAAATTCCAACTGTTCGCTTTCACGAAGGTGTGCGTTCGATTGCGGCCCATTAGATAGAGGCCGAAGCATTGCGGCCGAAGCATCGCGGCCTGAAGGATAGCGGCCTGAAGGATCGCGGCCTAGGACGATTGCGGCATGAAGGATCGCGGCCTGAAGGATTGCGGCCAGGGACGATGGCGGCCAGGGACGATTGCGGCCAGGGACCATTGCGACCAGGGACGATTGCGGCCTGGGACGATTGCGGCCCACGAAATATTGGTGCTTTTTCATTGTCTTTGTCGCACGCAACTGGTTATATTGTTCCTATTGTTATGCTCGCACACGAGTTTTCATTTTTTTCCAAAAAAGTTGTCTTCTTGTTTATTGATGAGCAGAGGAGAAATATGATCTGGACAGTGGATCCTGGTCGCCGCCGTCGTCGTCGTTGCAAAACCAAAAATTTCGCCATCAAAACTGCTGCTTTTTATTTTTCTGTGTCTCCCAAATCAGAAACAAGGTTTTACATAAATTTCCGAACTCATGGGCCACAATCGTCCCGCGCCGCAATTGTCCCAGGCCGCAATCCTCCCAGGCCGCAATTGTTCCGGGCCGCAATCTTCCAGGCCGCTATTGTCCAGGCCGCGATGCTCCGGTCGCTATCGTCCAGGCCGCTATACTTCGGCCGCAATCGTCCCGCGCCGCAATTGTCCCAGGCCGCAATCCTCCCAGACCGCAATCCTCCCAGGCCGCAATCGCCCCGGCCCGCAATCTTCCAGGCCGCGATGCTCCGGCCGCTATCGTCCAGGCCGCTATACTTGGGCCGCAATCGTCCCGCGCCAAAATTGTCCCAGGCCGCAATCCTCCCAGACCGCAATCCTCCCAGGCCGCAATCGCCCCGGCCCGCAATCTTCCAGGCCGCGATTGTCCAGGCCGCGATGCTCCGGCCGCTATCGTCCAGGCCGCAATCCTTCAGGCCGCTATACTTCGGCCGCAAAAGACCGTTTGCCTCACAAATGCTCGCACATCAAAAATAAAAAAAAACAAAAAAAGATTAAATTTCTTTTTTGAACTTGACATTCAGGCAAAACCACCAGCTAATCAGCTAATACTACAAATTATCCAGGACGACTATACTTGTAAAACTTTTCTGTTTTGTGGTGTTCCGATTTCATCGCCGGTTATTGATTGATTAAAAGCCGCTCGGAAAAATAAGACATCAAGCGCGATGGTGTGAACAACTGACCGCTCCGATGAGAGTGCGATCAAATGCCAGGTGGCTGTGGTTAACGCGGTGTCATGGACGGGACCAATGAGCAACTCAAACATCGCCCACCAATGATCTGCATGCGCGCTGTGTCCGGCGTATGTCGTTTCGTGTACCCAGTGGGGCACACTCTTATTCGTCACCTATGTACAAAAGCGCCTCGTTAGTACATGTATGTATGACCTATTTTTTTAAACCTGTCCCACTGAAATGACGTCATGTGCCGCCAAACATGCGCTTGCCGTTCACTGCAAACCAGACTTTCCGTTTAGCCGATTTCTTCCCGTAAACAAATGGTGAATGTCGAATCAGTCACACCAAACTGACATTTTAGTGACTGTACTTTGACAAACGGGCGTTTTTAAAGCAAATGACGTCATTTTAGTCCGGACACGTTTGAATAAATCCACAATACATGTATGTACATGTCCGTGTCATCTGGTTCTTTTCGCAATTTTATGACGCTTCTATTCGTGTAAACAAGTAGCAATTTCTTGATGTTATAGATAGATGCCAGAGAGTCAGATACGGTCAGAAACGAACAAATCACATACGGTCAACGTCATTAGCGCGCAGTCCCAGAGACAGAGCAACTTCACGTGATCACCGAATCGAGTGCTCCAACGATTCGTTGCGTGCAGTCGACGCAGCAGATACGCGTAGCCAAACACGCCGAACACAGCCAGCGACGGATAGACGAAACAGCTGATCGCGCCAGAGAGACTTTTGAAGTCGTCGAAACTGTGCGGCAGGCGACCGACGCACGTTTGCTGCGCAGCCGATGCATTGTTTCGTTTCTTCTGCGTGTGAACGGCCAGCGTGTGTGTTTTTTTTTGTTTGAATTTGAAAAAGTTGGCTTGACAATCACTTTTTACAGCTTATTACGGTTTTTCTTTGCATGCGAGCATCGAAATGACGTTACTTGAGAAACACGCTTCTCACGCTAGAAGAAATTATTCCCCATTTCTGTTTCCGTTTCCATTTCCTTTTCCGTTTCCGAAATTTCCATCGAAAGTCCAGAATGAGTAGTATCTATTATCTAACCATTTCTGAGCATCAGACTCATCGTGGCGTGGAAACTTTCGAAAAGCATTTTCAGCTGTGTAAACATGGCATCTTTTTTCAGGGTGCAAAGAACGCGGCAAAGTTGAATTAAAGAAAAAAGACGTTCTGAAACCGTGTGTAGTGTGTCAAATGTGACGTGTAGATAATTGATTCTTCGTGCTATTCTGTTCATTTCTGTCTCCCTTACACACAATTGGGAATGATCACGGCATTCCTGAAAAAGAAAACTCCTAGTCTGCAGAATACAAGGACCGCCTTATTTATTCTGCCATACTGGATGAATAAAATATCACTAATCGGCTGAATCTTTTTTAGCAGTGTTTAAAATTTGTCTTCATGAAACACGTGGAAGAAACTGGATATTATAAAATCAAAACAAGCAATGCCAACCGTGATTTCATTCAGCAACAATGCGTAAAGAAATTGCTGCTGCTCTTCGTCCATGATTGATTGGTTGATTGATTGATTGAAATAATTCGATGTCGACATATTTTAATTTGATGCAGTTCGGCATTTGTTGTATTCACTCTCCACTGCCTATCAAAACACTGCTGATCCACAACAGTCTTCAGTGCTGATCATAAAGGTTTTTTCACTTCCTTTCAAACTGCCTGTTAATAGTGTAGATTGTAAAAAAAGTGTTGTTTTGTGTTGTAAATAGCGATTTGGTTTGTTTAAGAGACGCAAAGCTTAAATTTATTAAAAACAATCAAAAACGTGATGCATCATTATTAAAACAGCTGCATCTGCAGTTCCGGTGCTGCTCCTCTATAACACAGGAAAGAAAAAATGCAAAAACTAAATTGATCATTTTCACCTTATCGAAAAGGCTTGGCTTAGGATCAGGATTAGGTTTAGGATAAAATGATTTGCATGTTTACAAGCTCTCTTTTCTCCTCTCTGCAAAATGAAGGTGAACAATGATTTATAACGTTATAGCGCCTTTAAGAACAATTTTTAATTTATTGGAGAGCAGAAGCTTGATGAAAGGGAGATGTATTATGACTTTTCACGTTTTCTGTGTGTTGTGTTTTAAGCTTCTCAATTACCCGGGACGCATTTGCTTTCAAAAGTTTACCCACGCAGAAAAATAATGCACATGTCGATGCAGATTACCACGTGCAAGCACTGTTTCTTGCGGTTTCGCCTGGTAAGCGTATACCGCGGGGGTGGCGGAGAACTGGTACCCGGAGAACTGGTCACCGGAGAACTGGTACCCTCTCACAAACGCACGCGGAGAACTGGTACCCGGAGAACTGGTCACCGGAGAACTGGTACCCACTCTGGTTGCGCGTGTTTCACTGCCTTTTTCCGTTACTGTTGAAGGTTTTTAGATGAATAAAAAGATTTTGTAAAAACTTTGTTTGTTTTATATCAATTGACTCATTCGAAATGTACAGGGTGGGCCAAAAAATCTACAGGATTTCAAATTGCTTTATCTCGCGTCTGGTTTGAGGTTTCAGGCTGAAATATGGAAACATTTCATGTGGAAACTAAGGTTCGTACTTTTTCAATTTAAAAAATTTCTGTTTCTGATGATGTCTGATGATATTGTCCATTGGAATCATCGGTGCTAGACATGGAAGCATTTCAATGCCGAAAGCGAAAGCTATCACTACTTTCTGGTGCAGTCAAATGTCTGCGTCAATCTTGCACACACCGTTTTCATCTATTTACAAAAAATGTCAAAACACAATTAAACAGAAAGAAAAACCTCTAAAAATTAAAAAATGCGAACCTAAATACTATAAAACTTTCAAATTTTAAGTAGTTTGAAGTCCGGTAGTTTTTTGGCCAACCCTGTACTTTAATTATTTGTTATTTATATTTAATTTTAAATAATTGAAAAAGATATGGTTAATTAAATTCAGGATGGAGTGTGGATAAATAACTTTTGGAGATTGGTACCAGTTCTCCGGTGACCAGTTCTCCGCACGCGCAAATCAGAGGGTACCAGTTCTCCGCGTGACCAGTTCTCCGGGTACCAGTTCTCCGGTGACCAGTTCTCCGGGTACCAGTTCTCCTACTGCCATACCGCGGGTCCCCAGGCTCGTCAGTACGACAAGGCCCGAACGGCACAGCCCAATCAAAATGATGTCCAGCGCAGACGGATGTTATGTCTGGCTGAAACATCAGCGAAACCGTGGGTACACACGAAACAAACCAGACGCGGGACAGAGTTGTCCACAGCAGTACTGGTGCTTGTGTGCTGTTGTATTACAACGTGCAAGCACTGTTTCTTGCGGTTTCGCCTGGTAAGCGTATACCGTGGGCCCCCAGGCTCGTCAGTACGACAAGGCCCGGGCTGCACAGCCCAATCAAACATGATGACCAGCGCAGACGGATGTGTCCGTGTTTGTGCACAATTGAGGCTGAACCCCTGCGCTTATTGATTCAAACTCACTTCAATTTTTAGAAGCAAACTAGCCAATTGACCCGTGCCTACGGCACGGTTAGCTGTTGAATACAACTGTTATTTTTGAATGGTGTTTAGCCTTTTGACCTTGCCCACGACCCGGACTAAACATGCATTGCATTTTCATTTTGAGCTGCTTTAACCGATTGTTGTTGATTAACCATAGAAATGATCGTTCATTCTTGAATCACTCGATGCTCCTACTTTTTTGAAAATCACAGTATTTTCAGTTTTAAGGCGCGCTTTTTTGTCAACAATATGAAAAACAATCTTTTTTAGTCAGCAACAAACAACTGACGTTCCCTTTTAAAGAATCAAAATTAATTGTCATTTATTAGCTTTTTCAATGTCGCTGTCATTCCCGTTAAAAATTGATCGATTATATGTAGACCGTTCTACTGCTTCGCCATCGATCGTGGCCACATCTTTGTTGATGCTGCAATCTATTCCTTGTGGAACTGGAATTTCTTGTCGATGGAGTGTAAATGACGAAAAAACACTTTTCTGAATACACATTGCAAAACCCTTATCTGAGCCAACCCTTTTAGTGTGTAAAAGATGAAAAAATACTACTGAATAATTGTTGCAAAACGCCAGCTTTTGTTTTGAAACTTTTTTCCCGCTTACTCTAACCTAAGCCAAGCCTTTTAGAGTTTAAATGACGACAAATGCAAAACCTTTTTTTTTGAAGACCCGTTGCGAAACGGCTGCTTTTGGTTGGTATGTTCACTTCTTTTGCCCGCCTACCCTAACCTAAGCTTTTTTCAAAGAATGGAAAGGATAAAAAGCAACACTTTACGTAATACCCGTAGCAAAACGCCCGATTTTGTTTGGTATGCTTACTTCTTTTCCGCGCTTGCATTAATCTAAGCCAGGCCTTTTTGATTGAGTGTTAGTAACAAAAAGCAACACTTTTCTGAGTACCCATTGTGAAACGGTCGCTTTTGTTTTGCTATTTAGCTTCTTTCAACCCGTTTACCCTAACATAAGCGACTCATTTCAGTTTACAATCGTGTTCTTGCAATTCTTACAATTGTCTCGCTTGTCGTTGTTGCACTTCAGCGTTCCAGATTGAGACGGTTTTTATTTCATCTTTTGCAGTCGATTATAGAATTTTGAGCACCAAAATTGCTATTTGTCCATTGTATGTAAGTTGTTGCTAATGAGCAAAAGGCATCATGATGACGAAGTCATGTAGAATGACGATTTGAACATTGCCTTGTCATTAGAAATGGAGTAAGAACATCGTCATTAGAAAATGGAGTAAAGTTTTTAGCAGATGATGACTTAAATAGCAAAATAGGTTCAAACTGAAAAAAAATGCTTTGGAACGAAAATGTGAACAGACTTACTTAATCAGTCAGTCAGCTCACACAGTAACTACCGTAAAGTCTTGCATATAAGGTTCCTCCCACTTATAAGACCCCCACCCAAAAGTGGGCGGAGTGTCACACGGTGGGAAACCAAAAAATTCAAATTTTTGATTCGGTCAAAATCCCACCCCGTTTATAAGGCCCGAAATTCCTAATCTTTGCGTTATAAGACCTCCTCCCACTTATAAGGTTGTCACACAAAATTCCACTTTTTTCAGAAATTTTTGATTTTCAAATTTATATAAGGAGACCTTATATGCAAGACTTTACGGTATCTTAGTATTATAGATAATAATGCATGGATTGTTTTCAGAAAGAAAAAAACTGTTTTTGCCTAAGTGTACAGGCTGTGCATGTGAATCGATAAGACCACGAACATGTTACACTTTTCAACAACGTGCCGCATTATGAAGGAACATCCTACAGACGTTCTTATGGACGGAAGTAAACCACCTTTTTTTAAAGCACAAAGCACAGTTACAAAGGTTTGCAATAGCACCTGTTTGTTCGAAAGTTCGTAAATACGAATCAAGAGACCGTCCGGAATTAGAATTTTCGTTGCAAGGTTGGTTGAGAATTTTTTTTGCTAGTTTAAGCTACTTTTATTGCTTTATTAAGTCTACTTAAAAAACGTTTTTAACCAATCTGACCTGTACCATACATGCGTAGTTTTAAACGTTCTTTCGCATTTTGTTTGTACCAAAACAAGGCTTTGTGTTTTTTGAAAAACTAAATAAGCACATGAAATCCCTTGCAAAATACTACATTTTTCATATTAGCATCAATGTTCGATAACGTTTCGTTGTTGCGTTAAAATATGTTGTTTGTCAAAACGCCAAAAATGACGTTTTTCAACGACATGCCCTATTTTGGAGACCTGTAGCGCCACACCACAAGGGCCTCATTCCAAAAGCGGGCTGGTTTTTTCTTAGTTGGACCTAAGGGTACCTCCATACCAAATTTGAGCGCTGGACGATGACCGGAGCATCGCGTCGCGGCCTGGACAATAGCGGCCTGGAAGATTGCCAGGCCCGGGGCGATTGCGGCCTGGGAGGATTGCGGCCTGGGACAATTGCGGCGCGGGACGATTTGTGGCCCATGAGTTCGGAAATTTATGTAAAACCTTTGTTTCTGGTTTGGGGGAGACACAGAAAAATAAAAAGCAGCAGTTTTGATGGCGGAATTTTTGGTCGGGCAACGACGACGACGGCGGCGACCAGGAGATCCACTGTCCAGATCATATTTCTCCTCTGCTCATCAATAAACAAGAAGACAACTTTTTGGAAAATGAAAACTCGTGTGCGAGCATAACAATAGGAATACATGTAATATAACCAGTTGCGTGCGACAAAGACAATGACAAAGCACCAATATTTCGTGGGCCGCAATCGTCCCAGGCCGCAATCGTCCCTGGTCGCAATGGTCCCTGGCCGCAATCGTCCCTGGCCATCGTCCCTGGCCGCAATC